>JASFAX010001096.1:0-53057 GCA_030737875.1 Allium sativum | reverse complement strand
ATGGATTCACAAATGAAAAACAAAAGTAATATAAAGAATAGAAGTTTGGGAGAAGCCTAGAGAATAAATACAAGATCAAGGCACAAGTATAAGATGTTATGAGTATAAAATCATGGTAAACTATTCCATATCCTCTCAAATTTGGACTCGAGCTTCCTTGTAGTATCATAAAAAAACTGAGGCAAATCAAGCATGTTAAATCAATGTAAAAGTGATTCAAAACATGTCAAAATTGAGAACAAGGAAGGTTGACAAATTTCGATGGTTTGAGGAAAATAATTGATCACTTGGGAGTGATGATAAGTACTATGTGATGTTCTACGGGACTTTTCCATGAAGATAGCAAGGAAACTGTAAGTATATTTATCATCTTATCTATTATTATTTCATAAGCTTGTGTTTTAATTTAAAGATGCCTGTAACTTTAGCATACTATATTGGTTGCGATCTTTGCTCTGACAAGCAAGCAACATATACTGAAACGACCCTAACTCGCCCTTTCGGGAAAGCCAGGATTGAGTTGAGAATATGACAAATCAGAACACAAACTGAAGAACATTCCATTGCTATTACAACAATTTACATCAGAGTACAAGAATATAACAGAGTATAAATAAATATTACACATTGAAAAATATCAGGGATTAAATACATTAGCAGCGGAAAAATAATACATAACACAACTGAAAGAAATACACGTATACAGAGTGTTCCGGATATAGCTCCAGTTGTAATCCAGGATCCTGTGAATACAATATCTATAAAAACCTAACTACTAGCTGCCCGTGTGGAAAATAGGGGCACCCAGAGTTTAGGTTAAAACAATAAACTTTAGGTCAGTCATGTGACTGGTGTGAGAACTAAAACAGTTATTTAAAACTTTACTTTTAAATAGAGTAAATCAAGGGACCACGCTGTATAACACAGAACGGGTTTCCTCCTAAGAATATACCAGTTCATAAAATAAACAGCGCAATGTTTTTTGAAAAAATGAAGCTATTATAAGACCCAGGTCCCATCACACAATGCAACGCAAGCCGGAGGATAGAGTTTTCCCTTATAATAGCCAAACATGCTTGGTACGTTTAAAAAAAATCATTTGATACTATTATAAGTGCATAGTGTATAAAACAACTTTAAATATAAATGTATCAATCATAGATGACACGGGTACCATATATCATGTCGCCGTAGTAGTTCTATAATTAAAACTGAAATGTCGTATTGGAAGTAGGATTTCCATCTGTGAACCAAGGCAAAGGGATCATCCTGTGCAAATTCGAGACCCTCTAGCCCGAGCCTCAGGATCAACCGCAACTACACCTGGATCGTCAGGGCCGGTCCACATTTTAAGTAGATTAATAATCCCTGAACATGCGTCTCCCCGCCCTATGGGGCGTAAGTCTGGTCAGTATGTCGACCATATCATCCATCGGCCCCCAGTGACCGATATAACCGAGGCGACTCGCTATCCATCATCCGCATAAGTAAAATGTCTGGGCTCTATACCATGACACCACTCCTAGCTAGAAAGAAACGCATGTCCTCCCTGAGGTCCCTGCCATTTCTTGTTCAAACCGGGGTGTGAGGCTCGCGAATTAACGCTATTCACAAGGCTATGCTATATTAAATCTGTGCTTTGATCATCAACCACAAGACTCTGCTTTTCAATGGAAGACTTGTTCTTTGCATCTCAGCATGCTACATAGGAAATTCACGCCATGCGACTGATGTCTATCGATATATAACCTATGAGCTCGTACGTCTCAAAGAAGGGTGTTAAGCAAGAGAATAAATTCTCCGCCACTAAACCGATATAAATTCAACAGAGATCAATCAACATAGAATAAAATCCAATTTCAGACACACATCCATTTATAAGTTCGTTCTGGGTCTGAACGAAACCGGAGGCACCTTATTCCTCGTCCCATATGTCCAATACAGGAGAGAGATCATTGCATATCCGGTCGATCTCCAAGTACGTCTGGACGATCACCACTTGTTACCTTGTTTTGGGTGTACATCCCAATCAAGACATCGGTAATCATCCAAACAATGTGAAGACCTCCAGTCTTTAACCACCATCGACTTATCGTCGAATCCGTTATTTAGAATACGATAAACCCGGTCTTTTCGAATAACTCGCGAATCTTATAAACAAGTGCTATAAAAACACAACATACGCCTCATTCCAATTCAGAATATTCTTTTACAAAAATATTCATATCATTAGGGAACGGTTCCCATTAATTTTATCAAAGATAAATTCTTTAAATTTATTCTTTAATCTCCCTTTGGATATCCATTCAAACCAAATTAAGGTATATCAACTAGTCGAGATCTGCGAACCTTACCGAAGTAATCATCTGTTTAATTTCCCAATCCCAACCTATTTATCCCATGGAGCAAAACTGGTAATACTCCATTTCAGACACCACGGTGTTATCGGTAAAATTAATTACCATTTGACGTTCAAAACTAATTAAAGATTTAACTATCGCTTGGAGAAAAACTGGTGGTACTCCATTCTCGATCATTTCATAAATTCGATAAATTTAATTATCCCATTCACATTCCAATCTAACTAAAGATTCATTAAAACTCTAATTCAGTTTTAATCTCAAAAATCATTTCTTAATGATTATTCAAAGTTAAGAAATTAATCTTATCATTAACTGGGTTAAAGAACTAATGTCATTTAAAACACAGTTCACGATAAACCCAAAATTCCATTCCATTAATTATGGAATCTTCTCGGAAACAGATCAATAAATATAATCGATATAAACTTCCGTATCCAACTAATAATATAAACAGAATAACGACAAAGCCTTTTAAATTCCAAATATAGTAATGGTCTTCCTCCGCAGAAGCTCACTTCGATTATTACCAAATTGAATTCCATCTCATTCCAATTTATTTTATTAAATTGGAAAAATTTTCTTTGGAAAATTCCCCTAAATCATAATTAAAAGAATTATAAATTCCAAATCATATTTCAGTGTTAATCGGGTTAAAGAACAAATGTCGTTAAAAACACAGTTCACGATAAACCCGATTCACATTCCATTTTAGTCCAATTACCAAATGTAATTGGACACTCTAATAATATTAATTAAAAGGTTTATTCTTTCCAAACGGGGTTTAAGAAAAGTGTTACTGAAAACACCATTCAAGACAAACCCATAATCTAATGCTTTTATTCAATTCCAATTAAATATTAATTAATTGGAAAACTTCCTTAAATCTTAATTAAAAGGTTTATTCTTTTCTCAACTGGGTTTAAGAATAGTGTTATTAAAGACACCGTTCACAACAAACCCAAAACCCTATTTGATTTTGAATACAAGGCTCTGAATAGAAATTATATCAGCTTATATTCAATATCAAATTCAGAAACCAACAAATATCGTATTGGAAATAACGATATAAATATATCTTCCAAATTTCCATAAAGATATCCGTATAACCACGAAATCCAATATCGAAATGTTCCGAAGACGATTTCCATTCAAATCCTTTCCAATTCATATATTGGAAATTCTGGTTATATCAAAACCCATTCTCAATCCAATTTATTTATTTAAAAATAATTAGATTATAATTCTAGTTGATAAGTAGTTCATTTTGATAAAAATATATTTTTATCTTTACAAACATGGAATTTTTCATCCACAACCTTTCCAAATCATTTGTTATGATTTTACACAAATTATCAATATTTTTAATAATTTTATTAAGGCCCTTCCTGTCGATTTCCATAAACGATCATTGAACTACACTTACAACGACCTTTTCCAAATTTGATTTGGACATAATTCCAAATCCACCCATTAGATTTCAAATCTCTTATATTCTTTGGAAAGCTCTTTTCGATACAAACCCAACGGTTCCAATTTTATGAGAATCCGACGATTGGATCTCCCATAATGTCAATTCAAAGTCAATGGTCGAAATTCGCGAACAGTCGCGGCGCGGTGCGTTCTATTCAGGCCATTAAATATATACCATATTCATATATATTATATATATTTCATCGACTTCCATTTAAATCGTATTTGATAAATCGTTTATAAATTCGTTTTAAAACGATTCCAACTTCATTTTCAATTTTAAATCAAAATTGAATTTTCCTTATCATTACAATGTATGAATGATTATATTTTCAAAATATCAGATTTTGAAATAATTTCCTTTTCGATATTCATTATAAAAATGAATAAAATCGATATAAATATCATTCACATTTAAATGGCGTTAATCTAATCAACACGGCTTCATATATTTAAATATTTTCGTGTCCATCCAAAATCGGACATCAAAATCATATTTTGATTCTTTTTTGAATATTATTTTAAAATATTCGTTATTTTAAAATGTTCCTTATTTTTGAATTGGAATCAGACCAAATCAATTACCATATAATTTTATTTATATGGATTTCATACAACACATGTATATATGAACAATGATAAACAATCAACCATCAGCCAAAGTGCACTACACAACTGCATAAGCATTAAATATAAATAATTAACACTAACAATAGTCTGTCAACCCATAGATTGACATACAACTAAAACAATTGGGGTTAGTGTACATCAAATATCATCCCAATACCCGTGTGGGGTTTCAATCAACAAAAACAGATTTTATTTTTGCAGTTTGGCGATGTGTAAAATATATCGTCCCAATCAGTATCAGATAAGTGGGTGTACATAAACAAATCATCCAATTTGTTTATGAATATTTATTTCAACACATGACTATTTTATACAGTTCATATATACAACAAAAAAAGATATTTTTATTGTTTAAATATTTTATTCAACACATGAATATTTTATACAGTTCATATATATAATAAAAATGATATTTTTATTATTTAAATATTTTATTCAACACATGAATATTTCATACAGTTCATATATACAATAAAAATGATATTTTTATTGTTCAAATATTTTATTCAACACATGAATATTTTATACAGTTCATATATACAATAAAAATGATATTTTTATTGTTCAAATATTTTATTTAATACACATGAATATTTTATATATTTTATATATACAATAAAAAAGATATTTTTATTGTTCAAATATTTTATTCCATACACAGGAATATTTTATATATTTCATATATACAATAAAAATGATATTTTTACTGTTCAAGTACTTTATTCCATACATATGAATATTTTATATATTTTATTCAACACAATACAGTCAATAATCACAATACAGTCCATTCAATTTAAACAAATAATCATGGTTTGTACAATCAATGGTGTCGGGTGCTGCTAAGCACCGTCTGCAACCTAATATATTATAACTGTAAAATAATTTTAGTGTGAGAGAGTTCTCATCGTCGGTTCCCACTTTGCCAGTTTTATTTCTGAATTTCTAAACAGTTTGGATTTGAATTTGCCTAAAATTCTGATTTAGTCCAAATCGCTTCTAGTCAGTGTCATAGCGAAGATATCATCCCTACGATCACAACGCAACTTGAATTATCGAATTTCGTCCTCGTATGAGAGAGATATGTTATTTTAAACATTGGGATAATTATTTATGTGATTGGTATATAATTAATTAAATTAAAACTTTAATAACGTAAAAAAAAACCGTTACCCTTTGTTTTATCTTCCTCATTATCGCTCTGGAAACCCGCTGATCGAAGGAGATCGTCGTCGCCGCAATTTCTGTTCATCGGAGGTCGATCCTCCACCGGCAATCGAAGCGCTGGAGCGCCGCACATCTCTGACAGTGGTGGCGCGCAGTTCGGTGGCCCCACCTCCTTGAAATCCGAACTTGAACGCAAGCCCTTTCGGCTGAGAATTTGCGAATTTTTCTCCATTATTTCACATTACGTTGGTATGGATTTGTAGATCTCTCATAGCACTACGAATTTCCTTCAATTTGTTTTCTGAATTGCTGAATGGATTTGGAGAGATTTGAGGAGAAAGAATCGAAGCATTTCCGTTCATTCATCGCAGAGAGCAGCAGGTTTTATTTTTAGGTTTTAGGAAATCTCCTATTGGCCAGAAATTTATATTTGTATTATTAAATTTCCGAAAATATCTGTTTATTGATACTAACTATAAATCAAACCCAACGACAATCGCCTTAGCTAAATACCCCCATTCCGGACACTATGGAATATGTTTCGTAAGCCAATTCGACTGTTTCCATCACTTTTCATTAAAATTAAAATATAAATCAATATATATCGAATTTGAACATACATTTTAATTTACTGGGGCCACATACAGATTCCAAAAATTATAGAAAAATAAATCCAGCTATGTTTTGATGATACGTTACTAACAAAACAAATTTCATCGAATTTGGATGCGGTTTGAAAAATGGTCATTCTCTGGTCGATCCAATTCAACTAAAATGGACAAAATACGTTTTCTTTTGCAATACTCACGTATTGATTCTAAATGTTATGATAATTGGAATCTAGCAATAATTTGACATTCCGGATCTAACAAAAGGGGTTTCATTGAAAACGAAGGTCGTTTGCAAAATGGCTATTTTTAAGGGCTATATATTATATAAAATTCCATAGCGACTATTCTAAATTTTAAATTGGACATAACTTTTTATTCCCGTTATGAAATCTGGATTTTTCACATTTGTTGGAAAGATATTTTTAAACGGATTCAAATATTTCTTGTTTCATTGAAAACCGGTTTATTTTGAATCATCTACATTCAATTGAAATTTGAAATCGAATTGTCAAACTACCGCACCATTTCAGGCTCGTTATATAATTAAAATAAATTTATTCGTTCTAAATTCAATTTAAATAAATTTTTAGTTGTTATTATTTAAAATAAATCATTTTAAATATTCAAAATTCATTAAAATAGCTAAAATAAAATTTTTAAATTGGTTCTGATTTTCCAGGTTGTTACATATACGACTGATGATTGAGGACATTTATGATTACTGTTTAAATGTGGTATGAATAGTGCATGGTTAACCGAGGTATGATTAGTGTTTAAACAAGGAATGATTAGTGTTTAACCAAGGTATGATTAGTGTTTAAATGAGGTATGATTAGTGTTTTAAATGAGGAATGAATTAGGTGTGTTTTAACAAGATAATGAATGGTGTTGAACTTAACTATTTCAGTTCAATCTTTGAAGATCTTTCCAAACATATATTAGAGAAATATCAAGGTGTTTGATATTTATTTATGAAAAAGTTTTTGCATAAAGAAGATGATTCGTACTTATAATAAAAGGTGTTGTCTTTTGAATGAAAGTTCTACAAGGGACCTATAAATGTCTTTCAAAATGAGTATTTACAAAAGGTATTTTACCCCCACATGATATAAAGAGTATTTTGGAAGTAAACATTGATTTTAAATGTTTTTTGTAAAGAAAAACTACGTTGGTTTGATCCTATATCTAATTGCTTACCCAATTAGATATAGGTACATAGGCAGTCACATGGGGGTAGTGACGCAGCTGCTTTATTAATATATTTTTTCTTCAGTTTATTAGTTGGTATTTCGTCTTATGTTGGTGCATTTTTATGTTTAAGCCATGCTAACATGTTTATCAAGTTGCAGGAATGAATATCAATGTCCACCTCATTAGAGTTGCAAAATGGTAGATTTACGATAATTTTGTTTAATTCCTACTTTGACAAGTGCTATTTATATTATTTAAAAAAAAGTTTTGCATTTAGAGATGTTGTATATTTATCAAATAAAATGGTAGCTTTCATTGTTGTTTTTGATGGAAGGATTTTCAGCAATTATTTTGACTTATCTGAAATTCCGGGGAGTTACAAAATGTAGAAAATTCGATTGCAAACTATGCAATGTAAGTTTAATGCTTTACATATGAAATCATCAGAATCAATTGGTGAATATTTTTCTCGAATTTTTTCTATTATAAATCAAAGAAAAAATTTGGAAAAATATTGGAAGATCCTGGAGTTATAGAGAATATTTTACGATCTTTAGATTCCAAATTTGACAATATAGTTGTAGAAGTTGTAGATTCTACAGACGTAAGATCCATGGATATTGGTCAACTTTTGGAGATTCTTCAAGTTTTTGAAGAAAGATTAAATAGGAAAGTTGAAGAGAAGACCAATTACATTGAAGAAAGTTGTACAGAAGATTGTGCATTGCTACTAGATCGCAAAGAAAATGAAGAAGAGGAAGACGACAAAAATAACATTAAGAAACAAATCACGGAGCATCTAAGAATGTAGAGCATAACATAAATAAAGTTCGCAAGAGTATTGATGTTGACAAAGCATCCGGTGAGGAAAATATGAAAAGCACAAAAGAAAAAGGTGTATCTAAAGGCGTGATTGTTGAAGAAGAAATCAAAGAAGCAGAAAGGAAGGATAATGAAAGCAATCTGAAATGCGAGGATGTAGCTGACAAGCCAAAAGAAGACAAAACAGATATTGAAGAAGGAATTGGTACTGAAGATGCGAAAAAACACTAACAAGACATAACAAAGGAGGAAAGAAGTGGGAAAGAATTGCAAAAAGATGTTGATAAAAGAAAAATGAAAGTGAAAGAGGAAGAAGTAAACAAAGATAAAGTTAAGAAAGTCAACAAATGTGATGATAAAAGAGATGGAAATGAAGAAGTCAAAGAAATTCAATATATTGTTGGAGATTTTAAGTACAAGCAAAATTCGAAAGAAAAAGAATTAGAGAATATTAAAAGGATAAAAAGAGAAATGATGAAAAAGAAAGTGAGAGGGTCCAGTTATGAATTTTATGAAGATAAGAACAAAATAGTGAGCAAAGATTATAACATTTCTATTTCAGAGAACTTTATTTTCCAGCCAGTATTTCCTAAAATGTCATGCAAACGTCATATTTTGGAAGTATGCAAAGGAGTTGGATGGATAAAAAATTGTAAGAGTGAAATTATGATAGAATGGAAAGATAACATATATGACTCATTCAAAGTTTATGACATTGGAACAAGATGGAAGCTAGAGCACACACTTTTTGGAACTTCTTATGCGAATGGAGGAGGACAAAATGAATGGAGCACCGTTGCGGTCATTGCATCGAAGATCTTCATATTGGGAAAGAGGAAGAAATGGAAACAGAAAATTTGGATAATTTCTTCAGTCCTGCAAAAGCACGTAAAATACAAAGAATAAAAAATCTTGCATTAATTTGCAAAACTAAGTTTACAGGGATGTTGGAAATAAACTTTGTTTTTATTAGGAAACATTAATTGTACGACATATTTAATGATTATATTCAGGAAAGGCCAAGATAAATGGAAATAAAATATAGACTTATTAAAATAAGATTAGAGAAGAATCTAGACTAAACAAATATGTAAAATGAAGAAAAGTCTAGAGATTCTCTCTTATATAAATTTGGATGTAATCACTCATTTGTGTAAAGCAATGCATTAAGCTGATGTATGTAATTGAGTTTGAATAAAAATAATAATTTTTTTTATTTATTCCTTATACATTATATTCTCTCAAAATTCCTTCTTCTAAAATTTCTAACAGTGGTATCGGAGCTATAAAATTTCTAACAGTGTATCAGAGCTATAAAATTTCTAACATATAGCACTATCCGTATCCAAATGTACCCATTGATAGACCTACATATGCCTAAGTATAGAAATGGAAAAGTTTGAATTTTAATTGTTGAATTTATATTTGAATGGAGTATTATTAAGGGAGGAATAATGAGAAGTCAAACTATGAATATAAAGTTCTTAGGCATGACAAATTTTAAAATTAATTCTATTTAACTTTATGTACATTATAAAATTAATAATAAGAATGGTAAAGAAGCACCCAATAAATAATAATTATAGCAGGTACGTGAAAAAGATTTAGGGAATGTAAACTATTAACATCCATTGGGATTCTTCAAATTGTGAATGTCTAAAAAAGGGTGGAATGCATGTTACTATAGAAAATTAAGATAAGCAGTAAACAGAACAATAACAGGTATACTAAACCATACCTAAACCTGGACCTACAACCAAAGAGTTAGCACTGCATACTGTACAATACTCTAAAGTGCCACTAACATATGGTGTAAATAGTACGGGAGTGGGGGTGTGCATGTCATAATGATGGCAAACAAATCAAACATAGCAACCATCCTCACATCTCTCACTCAGTGCGTAAAGCATACGATGTCCACCAATTCGATCACTAGACCCATTGAGGTAATGACGGAGTTCGACTTGTACAACTACTGCTACCACCAAGCTTATCCCATGGAACCATGACCAACCCTTTTCAAATGATCCCACTTCATTGGTCTATAGCCCACTAGTCGTGCCTAGGCCACTGTGGCCCTGAATCCGTCCACGTACCTCCCATACATAGTGATCCAAAGTTACAGACATCGACAACCCCTTAGCACACGTCTCGCAGCAAAGCCCAACTCACGAAGTCAACTCATTGGTTCCCATCTGGATCCTGAGTTCTACTTCTCATTTGGACAACCTTTGCATCTCGGGTTTTGGTCTCCTCCGTATCGGTTCGGTCCTTTAGTCATCATTGGTTCGGTTCGTGGCATCCTCCCTTCATCGGTTCGGATCGTGAGCTCCCCTTCAGCCAGGGTCGGGTTTCTCCACCCTGATCAGCTCGTGGTCTCCATCTGGTCCGGTTCAGAGTACATCAGTTTGTGTCGTGGAAGGTTATTCGGGTCAGGTGCTCCCATTCGCAAATGGGTACCTCGGTTCGTGGGCACCAGACGGTTCACATCGGCTCCCTTGGCTTGAGCAGCAACTCGTGGAGTTCTCCTGGTGAGCGGGTCGGGTCGGAGATAGGTTCCTAGATCACCAGCTTGTAGAGGCGCTTCGGTTCGGGTCGTGCAACCATGCCAGGTCAGGTCGTACTCCCTCCATCGGGTCGGGTCGTGCTTTCCCCATCCGATCCGGTCTTGCACAGTTTCCTGTACTTTGTCCAGCAAGCTGTTTACGCCATTCGACGGCGTTTTCAACCAATCTAACACTTCTAGACAATCACAAATCATACATACAGTCATAGCAACATGTACAATCAATCATAAACACCAAAACAACAACCATAGCATGTAAAATGGATCAAACATGGCCAAAAACCCATATTTTCCCCTTAAGCATGTTTAGGCATAATTAATGATAGGATTAACAAAACTTAACCAAATTAATCAAATTTTGTAACAGAGGCCTAAAACATTATTTTCGAATTTATAAATATTTTTCCAAAATTTTATCATGTCTAATTTCGTTAATCTTCACTAATTACCCTTAATTATCTGTAATTAGTGCAAAACCATGCAAATCACTCACCTTGGACAGAAATAAAATACCAAATCTGAAATGATTCTCTGTTTGGCGTTGTTCCCAATGCAACACAGCAATTCTAACCTTGCTTTGGTGCTATTCCTCCTTAATTTGATGTTCATTAGGCTAATCTTCAATTAGAAAGTGGTTTGGGGATGTTTTAGATGTTGGAGGCCATGGCTAGGTTAAGAGGAATGAACAGTGACAGCTGAAAAATGAGAAAAAGGTATTCTCCAAACCCTAACAGCCCTTTTAAACTCCTAATCCCGAAATTCCCCTTTGGGCCTAGCTGTTAATCACCCGGTTAAGCCCAATTAAGCTGTTTTTCACCATATGAAACTTGTTTCAGCATCATCTCCCAAACAGTAAGTCCGTTTGGCTAATGTGACTACTCTACGGGATTGTAAACCATCATCCGGAGCCAATGGAAGTGGTTTCAGGTCAAAACTCCTTTCCAATCAAAAGTTATGGCCATAACAAGATCAGTTAGGGGCAAAATAGTCATTTAAAAATCGGCAAAAATCATGAACATGGGAAATGACTCCAATAGTCGTCTCCCAAGGTTACATGACCATACGACTTCATATGTGAAAGAAATAAATATTCTACGATCCTGCGATGCGTAGAATGCGGGTCGTTACAGATGCATATGTTTAAACTCTTTTTTTCCACAATTGATTTATTTCTCTAGTCACAAGCCAACGTACTGATTTTTTTGGTAGAAACGAAACTATAAGGTGTTTGGAAAAACTTTTAGCGTTCATATAATATAATTATAATGAATTAAGGAATTTATAATTTTAATTTTTTGAATTCAAAACTAATTAATCTATGAAAACAAGTAAGTAAAGTAGTTAACATTAATATGATAATATTGAATGAAAGCATAATCACCATTACATTAATAAGATAAATCTGGTCACAAAACCACTACATTATAATTTTGAATTTTGAATTCAAAACTAATTATTCTATGAAAACAATTAAGTGAATTTAGTTGACATTAGTTGTAACGTCCCGGATTTTTAGCGACTGAGTAATAAATTTATTCAATTATTTTAAATACTTGTTTATTAATTTAATTGACTTGAATTCAATATTTTTGAATATTTAATTAATAAAATAAGGGTTGTTTCGATAATATCGCTTCCAAAAATAAAGAACAAGAAAATTCACAACGTCATTTTAGTTAGCTTATCAACGACAAAGCATGTGCATCTCTAATCAAAGTTATGGTTGTTTGAAAAGTAATGCGTCCTCACACGTATAAAATAAATGAATAAAATCTTCTTGGCCGCGTTTTACTCTACCTCATCTCCTTGTTTTATTGCATTGGAAACAAAACAACAGTTGTCCTATTCTCTTCACCTAAAACACAAAATCATAGCATATGTAGAAATCTGCAAACAAATAGTATTCCTTAAATATCGGCACACTTCCTACAACAAATTTAGTGACTTGTTGATAGTGATGCTTTGACTAAAGAGAAAGAAAAAAAATGCGTTTCCTTCCAATAGAAGGCTCAGATTACACACTATCAAACCATATCCGAATCAAATCTTGTACTATTGGTCAACCGTGATCAAATTTCTAGTGGAATCATGACTGTTCTCGTAATAGTGGCCTACTATATCCTAGTTTCTAGCATTTGATATATGCGGTCTATAGCAAAAGCTACAAAGTGTACTGGAAGATGACTAAAAGAATGGCTTAAATAGTAAAACAATGTCAATATTGTATGAAAATGTTGGCCACATGCCAATGAAATAAACGCAACATCCCATTATAAGTAAATATTTTAGAAAATTGTGCACCAAACCAAGGCAGATCCAATAAAAAATCCTACCTTAGAAAATGAACGCACATCACCCTGTACTTAAACACATGGCTAAGATTTTACACAATTCTATATATGTTTGAATAATGCTACCTTTGTACTTTACAATGAATTAAATAACCCACATGCCACTGCATGATATCTCTAACCGAAATATGCATATAGTCAACAATAGCAACTACTTGGGTGTCAAGCAAATGAACACCGTGCGTGTCAAACCAGATAAAATCGTGCATCTCAAGCTATTACATTCCGTGCTTTTCACGCAATATACATTCTGCTATTCTCTTTGCTCGACTTCACGGCAAATTAAATACACAGTATAATAAAATCACTTCAATCTTTCAAAAATGACTAAAAATCGCGAAAACAAAACCATATCGAATGGAACTTGGTTTGTTGGCTTCGTCTAAGGGGGAGCTTCACCTCTATACACTCATATTTTTTATAAGGAGAAAATACTGTCGTTTTGCTTTGTTGTTCACCGTGGTGAGATAGGTTCAAGCTAGTTTGTGGGTGCAATGATCTACTGTTTGGGAATCCGGGTTGCGAATGCTAGAATGTAACACCCCAAATTTTCAATGACATTAAAGACATTAAATTAAATAATAATTAATTTAATTTTTAGAATTAGAGGAAACAGACTGCACCATTGCGTCCGTCTAGAAATTCTGGTCAAGATAGACGTTTGGTTTGCATAAAATGGACACCGTAGGAAGAAGTTATGAAGTTTTTAAGTTTGTATATGCACAGAAATATTTAATATATACGCATGAGTCAGAGGTGAGTCAGAGATGAGTTAGAATTCTATCCAGAAGATTCAAATTCGAAAAATTCCTCCTAACAACAAAACTCCCGCTTTAGGGGATCGACCCCCCTAGAGGGGTGTCGACCTAGGGGTCGACCCCCTTGAAGGGGTATCGACCTAGGGGTCGACCCACCCACAGGGGTGTCGACATCCCTAGGGCTGAGGTGGCACTCGATTTCGGGCGGTCTAGCAGCTATATATACGTGTCATATTTCTCATATTCTCTTCATCGGGAGCCACAAAGGCCATATGCTACAGGAGTGCGAACTGAACCGTTTCTTCAACAATATATTCTACAAATCCAATTCAGAAATTCTAGATTTGTTCTTCCTAAATTCTCTAAACCTAACACTGTGTGTTTCTAGATTACTTTTAGGTTTAGATAAATAAAAGTATACTCTGAAAGTCTATGAATTGGATATGTTGTAAAACATGATTCTATGTTAATGTGAACTTCTATACTATGTCATGACAAATCTATTTTCCTAGATCTAATAAAATTGTGTTGATTCGATTATGATGCTTATGTGGATCTTGACTTGTAACCATGTTATGGTGGATATACATCTATTAATTTGGATAATTGTGATATCACTTAGATCTAGATCTTTATGTTAATCACCTTTGACCTGTCATATTGTAATCCATTGAAATATGTTGTAAACTTGACATGTGAACCCACCTTTAGATCTAAACATTTTATTATGTCACCCTAACTATGTTAGATCTAAGTAATTGTACACCTAATGTTTAATCTAGATCTCATTACGCTTACTTGAACATCATAGTGACTGCCACAAGTTACCAGTTTGATTTCCACTTTATTATGATGTTAATCACATGTCCATTAACTTTGTTATGCCAGTTTATGTTCATATTTATGCCAAGACATGCTGAAACTATCACCCTTGGCATACTCCCTTTTTATTGTTATAGCTAGGCTACTTTATAGCCTAAATGCCATCAAAATACTTACGAATACGTTAGAGAGGAAACGGGGAAAAAGGATTATAATTGGCATGAATTATGTAATGTTTATGGGAAATGGGACATGTAATTCAAATGGGGAAAACATAGAAATAGTTACCTATAATGACATAGGTAGATTTGGATTAATTTGGAAGGTTTAGTAATTTACAATTAGGAATTGTAAATTGTACCTATGACACGAGGTTAGGTTACATTAGTGATGGAATTCTGCTCGAACCCGACCGACATATCCAGCAGCCACTAATATTGAACCTAATGTGGGAGGTCTAAGTACGCAGACACGAAACGGGCTAAGACACGAGATAAGCCAACTATGGAATAAGACTGCCCGGACCCGACCGGCATATCCAGCATCCATACGTTGTAGGCCTAATATGGGAGGTCTAGCCCATTATAACCATAATTGGACATGGTAATGAAATAGACTACTTAACCTAATTTAATATGACTATGGACTTAAGTTAGGGTTAAGTAAAATTGGATGGGTAGTGGTGGGTTAAGTAAATTAGAGGGGGTGGGTAACATGTATATATAGGCCTATGAACTTAACCTAATAACGTTATGTAATTAAAGACACCTAGTGGTATACATAACCAGTAGATAATGTAATAGGGTTATGTAATTAAAAACACCTAGTGGTATGCATAACCGATAGATAATGTAATGAAGTTATGTAATTAAAGACAAGGTAAGCATAACTAGTATTGGGCTATGTAATTAAAGACACCTAAGGGCATACATAGTCAGTGGAAAACCTAGTGGGGGATACAAGACAAGAGGGAGAGCTTGTATCATATAGTGTGGGACCCATTTCAGTCAATTACCCGGAGTGGTATCAAGTATAGACCTCCGTACGAGGTGGAGAAGGGGCACGCTTACTGATTGATTATAAGATATCCAAACAAGACAGATGGTGTGGGCGGCGCAACCCGACCAGGGACATGTGCGTCCATGGGCCGGGCAGAAGGAGCTAAGACGACCGTGACATGAGTAGATATGGTTGTGAACACCATGGGTTGCCACTTTATGAAGTGATACCTCCTACTGTGGGGCCAACACAGGATATCTACAAGGTAGGGAGCCGATCGATTTGGGTAGGAGTTAGGGTATACTTGGACGCATGACCTAAGCCTACCAGTTTATAGTGGAAGGGAGCCTCTCATTTCAGTTATACTAGAAATAGTGCAGAGTAATATATTGTCAGACACATACACCATAACTTGCTTACCTTGTCACACCTGCCATTTATGTAGTGATCTCTCTTATCCACTTTATATGCCTATCATGTTGCTTTTATTTATCTACTGGCTAAAAGTAACAAGACTCGCCTGACTTTATGTCTGAACCTGTTATTTCTCCTTGTTTCTTCTGTTTCCCCCTAGGTTCTCAGGGAGGAAACACTCAGACTTAATCAGGAATAAGATATCACCTTGCTAGGAGCTACTTCTGAAGCATGGCTCAAGTTATTGTCTCTACTATAGCTTAACTCTTTTTATTTGGGAATGATGCTTTTTATTTACTTATGTACTATGATGGTGCAAGACAAAAGTTATTTTATTGTATTGGTTTTTGTGACTTATGAAATTATGGACCATAGTATTATGACTTATATTTGAAATAAAAGTTTAAATTTTCCGCTGCTTCCTTATTTATGTCTATCTTGTAATTATTTTGTGTCTGTTTACCTATAGCACTTCACGAAACTTAATGCATTCCCTTGGTGCGTGACACTAACGGACGTGGGGTGTCACACTTGGTATCAGAGATGAAGGTTACCAGATTAGATAAAAGTGTTTGAAAATTATTTTCAAAAAGGTTTTAAAAGGAAAGCATTTTCAAAAAGAAAAGTTTATTTTGAAAAACATTCCCTAAAAAGCCATATGTAGTATCCTCCGGTCCTTTATCTAAATTTCTTCCTTTTCCCCTTTTCAGCACGTCCGGGGAACAAAAATTCCCTAATCTCCCAGAGGGCGTCACAATACCCGGATGGTTTCAAAGGTATTTGGAGGCCACGGCGCCAGCCGAAGGCCAAAGAGATGTTCCTTCCCCAGTTGCACCAGTCATTCCTCCTCCTCCCCCTCTTTAAGACGACATCTTTGCAAAAATCTGCAAAGACTTCTGGGCTATGGGAGGAAGGCCATTCCTTGGGAACGAGAAATTCGTAAAAGGTAGGAATTGGCTGAAGGAGACAGAGGTCTTATTCGTAATTTTTGTAGTGGAGGACCGAAGGAAAATTCAATTAGCTGCTTGGCTGTTAAAGGACGAAGCCTCATTTTGGTGGGAAATCACCCAAGATGGACGTCTGGTAGAAACTTGGGAAGACTTTAGACAGAGGTTCGGAATGAAATTTCTTTCCTAAGCGGAGAGAAGCATACAGATGGAGAGGTTCTTAACAATCAAACAAATAAATTTAACGGTGAAGGAGTATGTGAACAGGTTCAACCAACTGGCAAGGTTCGGGCTAGAGTTGGTAGACACACTGCACAAAAGGGCTTTATGGTTTGCTAAGGGACTGAATCAGCCTCTGCATGGTTTAGCTATGTCCCATCTTCCAATGGGGGCCACCTTTGAAAAGCTGGTTGATATGGCCCTAATGCATAAGGAGGACAAGAGTGAAAAGAAGGAAACAAAAGCTGATGGGACATCGCAGAATAAGATGCTATCGCCCAAGAAAGGGCAGAGACATCATCAACAGTAGAAGAAAGGGTGGAAAGATGATAAAGGAAAGGATAAAAGAAAATGTCACAATTGTGGAAAGGAGGGCCACCTGATCAAAGATTGTAAGAGAAGGAAGGCCAGTTGCTTTAATTGCGGAGAGGTCGGACACTTCTCTAAAGAGTGTCCGAAGAAACAGGGATCATAGGGATAAGGGCAAAGAGCAGGGACTTTTAAAGGGCAGGTGCATGCTCTTGCGATCAGTGCTCCTGAAAGAGGTAGAAAAATTTCCGTAGAAAGTTTAATTTCTCTTCCAAACTATCCAGTTAGAACACTTTTTTATTCTGGTGCTTCACACTCGTTTATATCTAGTTCTGTGGTTAAATCTCTGCACTTAATTACTAGTATGGTAGTAGATCCCGTAGTTGTTTCAAACCCCATTGGTGGTTCGGCTCATTTATTGATGATTTGTCGGGATTTGAAAATATCTATGTTAGGCATCGAATTTGAATGCGACACGTATGTGCTTGGGTTTATGGACTATGGGTTGATTTGTATGAAAGGATTGGCTTACCACGTATGTGGCCATTCTGGATTGTGAGAGGAGGGTTGTTAGACTCCTGACTTGTCATGGGAAGACCCTCGAAGTTTCTTGTGACCCCCAAGGGTCTGTTATGCTTAGCTTCCTAGAGTCTCTAGATGCATCCATAGATGATTTGCAATCTGTTCCAGTGGTTTGAGATTATTCAGATGTTTTTGATGAGGTACGGGGTTTACCTCCAAGGCACGAAATTGACTTCCGCATATATCTGGTGGACAATGCAAAGCCAGGTGCATTACCAGTATGCTACATGGCTCCATGGGAAAGGACGGAGCTGAGTAAGCAAGTACGCGAGCTACTTGAAAACGGTTTATCAGATGAAGCATATCTGAGTGGGGTGCTCTAGTAGTATTCGCAACTAAAGCGGATGGTTCGCTTCGTTTGTGTGTTGACTATAGAGAGTTAAATAAGATCACCAAAAAGAATAGGCACCCACTTCCGAGGATTGATGATTTTTTTGATCAGCTTGTTGATGCCTCTGTATTTTCTCAGTTGGACTTGGCTACGGGGTTCCATCAGTTGAGGGTGGCTGAGGATAGCATAGATAAGACCGATTTCAGAACTCCAGAAGGTTTCTTTGAATAGCTAGTTATGCCTCTTGGGTTGAAAAATGCACCCGCCTATTTTGTGGATTTGATGAGTAGGGTGTTTCGGGAGTTCCTAAACAAATTCATCGTAGTCTTCATTGATGATATTTTGATCTTTTCCAAGAGTGAAGAAGAGCATGCCCAACATTTGGGAGAAGTTTTGAAAAACTCTCCGTGACCATCAGCTAAAAGCAAATTTCTTCAAATGCCATTTCTAGAGAAATGAGGTGAGATTCTTGGGGCATGTAGTCTCCAAAGAAGGGATAGCTGCAGATCCCGCGAAGGTGGTTGCAGTGCAAGATTGGCAGATTCTAAAAAATGCAACCGAGGTGAGAAGCTTTCTTGGGTTGGCAGGTTATTATAGAAAGTTCATTAAGGACTTCGCGAAGATATCAGCCCCTCCCACCTGGCTTACAAAGAAGAATTTGGCATTTTCATAGCACATAAACTATGACGTTGCTTTCCAACGGCTGAAGTGGGCTCTAACAACAGCCCCAGTCTTGACCATGCCCGATGGAAGTAAAGTGTTTACTATTTACACTGATGCGTGCGGTACAGGGCTTGGTTTGGTTCTGATGCAAGAAGGGAAAGTAATATGTTATGGGGGTAGACAGTTGAGAGTTCATGAGAAGAATTACCCCACCCATGTTTTAGAGCTAGCTGCCATAGTATTCGCGTTAAAGACGTGGCATTATTATTTACTTGGAGAAAAGTTTGAGTTATACACCGATCATAAATCTCTCAAGTATCTATTCTCACAGAAGGTTCTAAACTTAAGGCAACAATGGTGGATGTAGTTCTTAGCTTCATATGATTTTGAGATTGCTTATACCCCCGGTAAGGGTAATGTGGTGGCAGACACACTAAGTAGGCAGAGGGTGGCTCTAAGTCCTCTGTTTGTGGAAAGAAAGAACTTGGAGTTCATATCAGCTTTTGATTTTAGACCCTCTATCACAGTTTTGTCTAATTTATTTGCATCCTTAGAGGTACGACCGACTCTTGTGGATCAGATAGGAGCTTCGCAACAAGGTGACCCATAGATTCTAGACATCATGGATAAGCTCAGAAGAGGGGAGACTTCTAGTCACCTCAGAAGGTATGCCATAGATGAAAAGAGGTGGTTGCGACGAGATGGAAGGCTTTGTGTTCCTCAAACTGGAAGCTTGATAAAGGCAGTCCAAGAAGAAGCTCAACATTCTAAGATGACCATTCATCCAGGAGGTGACAAGATACAGGGATATGAAGAGGGTTTTCTTTTGGGCTGGGATGAAGAAGGATGTGGCCTTATTTGTTTCTCAATGTTTGGTTTGCCAGCAAGTCAAAGCTGAGCTAAAGAAGCCCAGTGGATTACTTCATCCATTGGAGGTTTTGCAGTGGAAATGGGAGAGCGTCTCTATGGATTTCATAGATGGTTTGCCTAGATCGAAGAAAGGTAATACCAGTATTTAGGTGATACTGGACAGACTCACTAAGAGCGCTCACTTTATTCCAGTTAAAAGTAAGAGGAGGGCATCATGGTTGGCAGCAATTTATGTTCGTGAGATAGTTCGTCTAAACGGAGTTCCTTCTAGCATCGTGAGCGATCGTGACCTCATCTTTACCAGCGAATTTTGGAGGAGCTAGCAAGAAGCATTAGGTACACAGTTGTGCTTGAGCACCGCTTATCATCCTCAGACCAATGGACAGACGGAGAGGGTGAACATAATTCTAGAAGATCTTTTAAGGCTGTGTATCCTTGAATTCGGAGGGACTTGGTAAGAGCATCTTTCTTTAGTAGAGTTTGCCTAAAATAATAGCTATCAGGCTAGCATCAGTATGGAACCCTTCAAAGAATTGTACGGACGACCCTGTAGATCGCCAACTTGTTGGTGGGAATCTACAGAAAGATAATTACTTGGACCAGATATGATTAGGGAAACATCCGAAAAGATTGACCTTTTTCGACGATGAATGAAGACAACTCAAGATAGGCAGAAGTCCTATGCAGACAAGAGAAGGATTGACTTCGAATTTGAAGTGGGAGACTTAGTTTTTATCAAAGTATCACCTCTGAGGAATGTGGATCGCTTCAGATCAGTAGGGAAGTTGGCTCCTAGGTTTGTGGGACCAATCCCCACAACCAAGAAGATTTGCCAAATGGCCTACAGAGTAAAGCTCCCAACAAATCTATCTGGTGTTCACGACGTTTTCCATGTCTCTCATCTACGAAAGTGCCTACGTGACACCGCAGAAGTTTTAGAGCCGAGCATGTTGGAAGAAGTCGAAGTGGAACGGGAGGCGACAGTCAGACGAGTCCCTACCCGTATTCTTGGGTCAGAGGTTAAGAAGCTGTGCAATAAGGAAATCAAGTTGCTAAAGGTTTAATGGGGAGATAACCCAGAAGATCCAACTTGGGAGACCAAAGACAAGATTCGTGCTTCGTACCCTTTTCTTTTCAAGGGTATGTTCTTAACTCCTTTTCTAAGTTTTATCAGTACTTGTTTCTATCAATAGAATATATCTTATCCATCGTATTTTCGACCTTTAGATAGGAATCCTATGGATGTAAACATGTGTTTGAAACATGTTATATTTGATGGATGCAAGTAGATGCAAGTGTTTGCTAGTGGTTGCCTATGGACGCGTATACACACACATTAGGCACTAAGATTGGCTCAGCCACTTTCATATTGCATATGGATGTGTGTGCATTTTCTTTTCTTTTATGGATGGAAATGGATGAACTGGCATATGGATCTCACATTTGGACGAATGGATGTGCATACATATAGAACTTAGATGATACAATAGGTTTATTTGCATACATATTGGATTCATGGCACTAACATACATTGCATTAAGGAGGTCAACTGAATCAGTAGACTGCCTGATCTTCGCATTAGTGTTGGGACATATACACACACCTTTGCATATATTCATATAGGCATTAGAAATCTTTAAGGACAATAAATGCCAGTGATTGGTGGATGAGTAGATGGATGATGTGCACTCTTCTCAACTTAGAGATTTCGGGGACGAAATCCTTTGAGTAGGGGAGAATGTAACACCCTAAATTTTTAATGACATTAAAGAGAATAAATTAAATAATAATTAATTTAATGTTCAGAATTAGAGGAAATGGACTGCACCATTGCGTCCGCCTCGAAATTCTGGTCAAGATAGATGTATGGTTTGCGTAAAATGGACACCGTATAAAGAAGTTATGAAGGTTTAAATTTTGTATACGCATAGAAATATTTTATATATGTGCATGAGTCAGAGGTGAGTCAGAGATGAGTCAGAATCCTATCCAGAGGATTCAAATTCAAAAAATTCCTCTGAGCGGGAAAATTCCCACTCTAGGGGGTAGACCCTTTAGAGGGGTGTCGACCAAGGGGTCGATACACCCACAGAGGTGTCGACGCCCCTAGGGTTGATGTGGCACTAGTTTTCAGGGGGTCTGGCATCTATATATACGTGTCATATTTCTCATATTCTCTTCATTGGGAGACATGTAGGCCATATTCTGCTGAAGTGCGAACTGAACCGTTTCTACAACAACATATTCTACAAATCCAATTCAAAAATTCTAGAACCGTTCTTCGTAAATTCTCTAAACATAACGCTGTGAGTTTCTAGATTACTTTCAGATTTAGATAAATAAAAGTATACTTTGAAAGGCTATGAATTGGATATGTTGTAAAATATGGTTTTGTGTTAATGTGAAATTCTATACTATGTCATGACAGATCTATTTTCCTAGATCTAATAAAATTGTGTTGATTCGATTATGATGCTTATGTGGATCTTGACTTGTAACCATGTTATAGTGGATGTACATCTATTAATTTGGAAAATTGTGACATCACTTGGATCTAGATCTTTATGTTAATCACCATTCATCTGTCATATTGTGATGCATTGAAATATGTTGTAAACTTGACATGTGAACCTACCTTTAGATCTAAACATTTTATTATGTCACCCTAACTATGTTAGATCTAAGTAATTGGACATCTAATGTTTAATATAGATCTCATTATGCTTACTTGAACATCATAGTGATTGCCACAAGTTACCAGTTTGATGTCCACTTTAATATGATGTTAATCACATGTCCGTTCACTTTGTTATGCCAGTTTATGTTCATATCTATGCCAAGACAAGTTGAAATTATCACCCTTGTCATACTCCCTTTTTATTGTTATTGCTAGGCTACTTTATAGCCTAAATGCCATCAAAATACCTATGAATATGTTAGAGAGGAAATGGGGAAAAAGGGATTATAATTGGCATGAATTATGTAATGTTTATGGGAAATGGGACATGTAATTCAAATGGGGAATACATAGAAATAGTTACCTATAATGACATAGGTAGATTTGGATTAATTTGGAATGTTTATTAATTTACAATTAGGAATTGTAAATTGTACTTATGACATGAGATTAGGTTACTTTAGTAGTGGAAGTCTGCCCGGACCCGACCGACATATCCAGCAGCCACTAATGTTGAACTTAATGTGGGAGGTCTATGTACGCAAACACGAATCGGGCTTAGACATGAGGTTAGGCCCAACTGTGGAATAAGACTGCTCAGACCCGACCGACATATCCAGCATCCACACGTTGTAGGCCTAATATGGGAGGTCTAGCCCATTATTACCATAATTGGACATGGTAATGAAATAGACTACTTAACCTAATTTACTATGACTATGGACTTAAGTTAGGGTTAAGTAAAATTGGATGGGTAGTGGTGGGTTAAGTAAATTAAAGGGGTGGGTAATATGTATATATAAGCCCACGAACTTAACCTAATAAGGTTATGTAATTAAAGACACCTAGTGGTATACATAACCAATAGATAATGTAATTGGATTATGTAATTAAAGACACCTAGTGGTATACATAACCGATAGATAATGGAATGAAGTTATGTAATTAAAGACACCCTTTATGGTAAGCATAACTAGTATAGGGCTATGTAATTAAAGACACCTAAGGGCATACATAGTGAATGGAAAACCTAGTGGGGGATACAAGACAAGAGGGAGAGCTTGTATCATATTATGTGGGACCCATTTTAGTCAGTAACCCGGAGTTGTATCAAGTAAAGACCTCCATACTAGGCGGATAAGGGGCACGCTTACTGATTGATTGTAAGAGATCCAAACGAGACGGATGGTGTGGACGGCGCAAACAGACCGGGGACATGAGCGTGTGTGCGCCGGGCAGAGGGGGCTAAGACGACTGTGACAGTAGTAGATATGGTTGTGCATACCATGGGTTGCCACTTTAGGAAATGATACCTCCTATTGTGGGGCCAACACATGATATCTACAAGGTAGGGAGCCGATCGATTAGGGTAGGGGTTAGGGTAAACTTGGACATATGACCTAAGCCTACCAATTTATAGTGGAAGGGATCATATCATTTCAGTTATACTAGTAATAGTGCAGAGTAATAATTAGTGAGGCACATACACCTTAACTTGCTTTCCTTGTCACACCTGCCATTTATGTAGTGATATCTCTTATCCATTTTATATGCTTATCATGTTGCTTTTATCTATCTACTGGCTAAAAGTAACTAGACTCGCCAGACTTTATGTCTGACCCGGTTGTTTCTCCTTCTTTCTTCCATTTCCCCCCATGTTTTCAGGGAGGAAACACTCGGACTTAATCAGGAATCAGATATCACCTTGCTAGGAGCTACTTCTGAAGTACGACTCAAGTTCTTGTCTCTACTATGGCTTAACTCTTTTTATTTGGGGAATGATGCTTTTTATTTACTTACGTACTCTGATGGTGCAAGACAGAAGTTATTTTATTGTAATGGTTTTTGTGACTTAAGAAATTGTGGACCACGGTATTATGACTTATGTTTGAAATAAAAGTTTAAATTTTCTGCTGCTGCCATATTTACATCTGTCTTGTAATTATTCTGTGTCTGTTGACCTATAACACTTCACGAAACTTAATGCATTCCCTTAGTGAGTGACATTAACGGACGTGGGGTGTCGCATAGAAGCTGTGATGTAGGCGAATTGTGGTGAGTTTTGGGGAGGATCTTTTTCACACTTTGTACAATGCTCATATGGTAGGTGGGAGGTGCCAGATGGTGTGGATGGGGTAGAAGGGAGGAGTTCGGAGGAGGAGTTGAAACTGGAAATGGGAACGGCGTGGCTTGTGTAGGTGTTTGCATGCATGGGCTTGACGAGAAGGAAAAGAAAATAAGGGGAGAACCGGTGTGTGCTTGTGCCAGGAATAGCAGTGGAGTATCGGCGGGATTTCCGTGGACTATGGTGGCAACTCGTATGCTGTTTAGTTGGAGGATAATGAAGCGAAGTACTTGAGATGTGGTGTGGAAGAAATGTCGGCAAATGGTGGGTTTCCTTTACGGGTAGCGTGCTATGTTGATCAGAGTTGAAAGGAAAGGCTTGAGGTTGTTTTGTTGTATGAGTGATGGAAATAAAGGGCACGCGGAAGAGGGATAACAGGGAGCAACGGGTTCAGATTTTGTTCGACGGCGAAGAAGTATTAGCTGGTGGGTTTAAGAAGGAGTCAAGTTTATATTTTGGACAAGGGGATGAAGGTTTGCAGGCCTTTTAATTTACTGGTATATCAATGGCGGCTTCACACATCAGTGGTGTTGCTGTTTGATTAAGAATATCCTGCGTGAAATTGGATCTGCATCGCATTTTTTGATTGTCTTGATCGCAATGGAAAGTATTGAGGATATAAATTTGCGTTGATGCTAACTTTTATGTTTTTGGTACTAGTCACATGAATCCATCTAAGGTTTTTAGCCAGAGACTAGTTGATGATACTGAAGTTGAGGATGATGTTGCATATCATGTCATGCCTTAGGGGAATCCAGAGTTTCAGTCGTTGTTGGAACGAGTACGAGCTATCCTAATTATGCGGCTAATCCCACGGGATCAAGGTTGAGTTACCCAACTATTTTCAGAAAGGGAGAAGATTAGTAATTATCAGTACTTAAGGATACCATTAGACTAAAAATTAATTATTAATTAATTATGCTTTATAATTCAAAATAACTCGTAACATGTATAAGTATTTCATTCGTTAACAGAATTGGACGAAAACAGTGACGTTGGAATCATTGCGACGAGGTCTTCATAATGGAATTGATGTGGTCGAGAACAAAGTTGTTGGAATTTCGTGATAAATTCAAACACAATGAAAACAAAAGCAGAATTGTCAACTGCGAACCAACGTGAGTAAATTCACTAACTCTGACTCGTTTATATTTTTATATAAACGAGTTTTAAATTTATTTACAGTAATTTTACTGTGTGATAGTTGTTTGGATGAATGGTTGATAAAATTGGTTGAAATTGTTGATATACTTATATCGTTGATCGATTAGTAATTCTGTTTACTATGATATTTCATATTGATGTGAAATTAATATCATTGATGTTGATTAACATCTGTGGATGCAGGGAAACAGGTTGGAGGGATCCAACTGGATTCCTTAACAATTATATTACTGTTTTATTTGATTGTGATATGTTATAAAATTTGTGATTGGATATGTTGTGTGTGAATTACCCTGGCCTTAGAAACTCGGTATTTTAAATACCGTAAAATATTTTTGAACGCGGAGAAGGAAATTAGGATTTAAAAATGGAACTATTTCCAGAATAGAAATAAAATTTCAAATAGAAATCTGTTCAAATGGATGAATCAAGAAGTTGTTTATAAATGAAAATATAAATTAAGTAAATTATTTATCATTGGATAAACTGAAATATAAATTCAAATTTGAATTTGTATGGAAAGGTAGAAATTGGTTTTGAAACCAATATTTGAAAAAGAGATTTGAACTTATCAAATTATAAACGAGATTTTAATTGATTGCAATACAAATGAGATTGGAATGGAAAAATATGAATAGAAGTTATAAATAAAATTTGGGTCTAAGATAGTATTGATAAGTACGAAATCAAACTGATTGGATTATATATAAAAGGAATATATTCGCGATTGAAGTGAATGGTTTAAAGAAAATATTTTGCAAAATGCAATTTCTCTAAAGGAAATTTAGATTTGAAGTATGAATCCAAATTGGAAATTGAATGAAAAGGGAAGTGGGAAATCGTTTTAAAAGAAAATGATGAGTTTTATTTCAAAGTTTAGAATATAAAATAAAGTGTGATAACGTTTTGTAGACTGGAATGGTTATAAAGAAATTTGGTGATGATTTGGAAATTATAAATTCAAAAGTGAATTTGGAATTTAAATTAACCTGAAATGGTAGACAAACTCCAAAATTCGGAATATAAATCGAATATAGATTATTTGAGAGAGAGTTATTTATTGGAATTCGATTATATCGAATTTAGGGAAGTAGTTAGTTTTACTTTTCGTTTGAATCAAATTTAATCATTTAATTATTTACTTATTAATTTATTTATTGAAATTAATAAGTATAAGTTATATTTTTTAGAAACAGCAATTATAACACTACCGTTATAATAAATGTTTTGAAAATTTAAACAATGATTTTGGCGCTGTCGTTATAATAAATGTTTTGTAAATCTAAATAGTGATTTTAACGCTGCCGCTATAATAAATGTCTTATAAATCAAATATTTGGAAATAGCGATTATAACGTTACCGTTATAATCAATGTTTTCCGTAAAAGAAATGGATTCTTAGATTGAATATGAGAGCCACGTAAGCGATATTTTGTTTGAAGTGTGAGCTTTGACTATTTCAAAGTTGAGAATGTTGTTCAATTAAGGTCTTAGAGGTAATTATACCCCAACTTGATTCACTTCATGATTGATGGAGGAATGGTTAAGGTTCGATAGTGAAGAGGTTAACAATATGGTTTGTTAATAAATAATTAATGGTTTGAGTTATAATAACGATGTTTTATAATATCTGGTTAATTTAAAGGATTTTGAAATGCTTCCCAAATAAATGAGAAATATTTTCTATGCATAGAAAATGAAATGAATTGGTCAACGAGGAATTAATAAACGGAATATGGAAATATTTTCTGATATTAATAAGGGATATTTTATGAATATAGAAAATAAGGATTCGTGAATATTTGGAAAAGTTTTCTAACTGGAATAAGAGATATTTTCTCGAATAAAGAAATTAGGATATTAGAAATGTTTTCCAAGAATCGAGAGAGACAATCGAGCTTTGAATAGATAGGAAAGATGGGAATTTGGAATTGATAATAAAATAAGGAATTTATATAAAAACGGGGCAGTATTGCTTGATGGTTGATCTGTAGAATTTCAAACTGTAAATTGGGTCGTTGGTTGAATGTATGTCCCTTTGATAGTGAAATCACCAACTATCAAAATTTTGGTTTATTTTATACCTCCATTGTCAATATGGAGAGATCAGGATCAGATTTATTATCTGAAAACCACTCCATATTGGCATAAGCATTACGGACCAACTTATGCTGAAGATAATTTAAGGCGGAGTAAATTGCAAGGGCTGTTATGTTAATCCCTGGTAGAAATTACCCAAGATGGAATATATATACTGGTGCCTTCGGTTTGTCCAGTCCCAGGACAACGTATATGAAAGGATATGATGAAGTGGCATTCAAAGTAAATAATGGAAATATGTTCTGAAAGATAATCGTGACCTCAAGCCTCATCAACCGGGATATGACAGAAATCGGGCAGGCAGCATAGCCATGTGGGTCATTCCCATCAGGGGTATTATCACCTGGTCTAGAGAAATTTCATTTTCTTCTTATTCAATTCAATGCTGTATGATTTTAGTAACATTGCCGATTACAACCGTTGATGATAATATGCTCGATACACTCAAGTTAAATGAGTGGTCAGCCGTGTGTGGCCGGGTTGCAAGATTTTCTTGTTGAACTCCAGTGTATCCCCTCTAGAGATACACTATCGGAAGGTGGTTCCATACCATATCATAGTCGGAATCCAATCTCTAATAAGCGCCCTACGGTTTTTGATTTTATATTATATATGGAGCGTAAGATGCAAGCGTTACACTAGATTTGTATTTATTTGATGTAGACACTATTATAATATCACCAGATTTGATATCAAAGATATTTTGGTTATCGTAAGGTAAAAACTATCCGTGTTTATGTGTGGATCGGTCTTACGACTATCATTTCTTTTGAAGGGGTTTTGAAAGTTAAACCAATAATTGGAGTTTACTCACACCAGTCCCATGACTAACCCAGAGTTTATATTGTTTTGTTTTACCCTAAACTCTTAGGTACCCAAATTTTTACGGGCAGTCAAAAAGTAGGGATTTTACAGATCCATCTGGAGAAGATTGAAGCAGGAGGCTTCGACAATTTGCTATGACTATCATATTTCTTCTATGTACTTTGTTGTATCTAGAAACAGGGGTTATAACTGTTCCAGGAATAATTGTTGTGCTCTGATGATGGTATGTATGTACAGTTAGTGATTTGTATCTCAAAAGTTATGTTAAATAATATATTTTATTTGTTTCGCTGTGAGGTTTGTGTTCTTCGTTTTCTTCTATTCTAATTTTTCTTTCTTTCTATTTCTCATCCTCTAACTTCTTTCTACTAATGATTAGTATTTCGATGCAATTTGGGTTGGATGTGTGGTGTATCTAGTCAAACTCAAAGGGTACGGAAATTCGGACCATTACATTAGTATGATTATATTGAATGAAAACATAATTGCCACTACCATTAGTAAGATAATTATTAAAGGTAAACATAATTGCCATTAATTACCTTTAATATGCTATTAAAAGGAAACATATTTGTTTGTATGTGTAAATATTTTTTAATATTATATTTTGACTCACTTATCAAATTTGAAATCATAGCTTAGTTCAATTTTATGTTGAACATCTCATTATTATTTTTGTTATTACACTCAAAAGACATATATAATGCCTCTTTTAATTTGGTATTTGAAGCACATGATATTGTGGTTCACAAAATCACTTTCCTTCATTAAAATATTATTTTGTTATTTATTGTCAATATACAACTATTAGCGTACCATTTTTCATAATGGTAAATATATATTGAATTTGTTCATACATGATCGACTTAAGTTTAAATTGATTAAGGGAAAAAAATTCATCACACCTAATTGAATAATAAAAATTAATTTATATGATAATAATCAAACCTTACATACCACTTTAATATCGAACCCACTAAGAAATCCAAATAAAAAAATCAACTACATATACTGAAAAACAAAAATCAAGTAAGACGTTAATTGAGATATTTATACAACTATATTTGTAAACTCATCATACTAAAAAATTGAGAATTAAAACCAAATATTTAAAAAAACCAATTTTTACAGGGATGACATGTAGCTTAAATCTTAAGGAGAAAAAATTACCTTCATCGATGCTAGATGGAGCAGAAGGAATATAAGATTTTGCATGAGAAACGTTGCAATTTCAAAGCTAGGAACAAAGAGTTAGTTGTAATAAATTCATCAGTAATTGATTTTATTTTTTTGATCCATTTTTTTAGAAGCAAAAGAAAGAGGGAGGTATAAAGCATAAATTATTGTTTGTGTGCAAATAATATAAAACTAAAGCCACGGAAGCAAGGATTGTAGAAAATGAAATGCTTGATTAGAGTTGTAAATTTGAGAGAAAGTATAGTAATAAATTAATCCAAATAACTAAAAAGAAAATGTAACCTTTCTATTTTCCAAAATATTTGATCAAAGTTGTAAATTTTGAGAGAAAGCATAGTAATAAATTAATCCAAATAACTAAAAGGAATCACTATGACCTTTCGAATTTTCAAAATAAATTAATAACGTTAACATTTATTTAGAAGTAGTGAAGATAATGATTTTTCTAAATTTAATAAGACATGAGTATATAATCTAAGATTAATTGAGAAGTAGAGGATACAAATTGCCTCATATATGCACACCCACACACACATGTGTCTGAATATAGGAACGAAAACGTTGAATATTAATTGTTGAACTTATATTTGTATGGAGTAATGTTAGGAAGGGAAAAATGAGGTGTCAAACTATGAAGAGAAAGTGTTAAGTATAAAATAATTAAAATTAATTCTATTTAACTTTATGTATATAATAAAATTAATAATAAGAACGATAAAGAAGCATTCAATTAATAATTGTAGCAAGTAGAAGAAAATGATTTGGGGAATGTAAGCTATTAATATTAATCTGGGACTCTTCAAATTGTGAATATAAAAAATTTGGTGGAATGCACGTTATCGTAGAAAACCAAGATGCACACATGTTTAAACTATTTTTTCCACTATTGATTTATTTCTTTGGACACATGTTAACATACTAATTGTTTAGTAGAAACGAAACTGAAAGGTCTTTAGAAGGATATTGATCTTCCATAAAATATAACAGATATATAGATTTTTAAATATAGCATGCATAGAAATTTGGAAAAGAAAAGAGACAATATTGTTAGAAAATTAAGTGGAAGTGAAAGAATTAGGCAATGAAAAATGTGCATTGATATTTCATTTAAATGTATAATTGCAAGATAATCTACAAAATGTTAATGAGTCCATTGGAATTTCTTTAAAAAACAACTACAATTGGCAGAAGTAATTACAAATTTAAGACAATTAAACTACGACAACACATGACAACATGTAGGACTTTTGATAAAATATGAACTAAAGGGTCTTCAGATTAATATTGAGCTTTCATATATACTAGTGCAGACCTGTGCTCAGAGCCGGCCCAAGGGTAACAAATGCCCTAGACGAACTGTTTATTCTTTCATTTTTGATGCTCCATTTTGAAAACAAAAAAGCAAACAATCAAACATGATTTTCATAATAAAATTTAAATAGATCACAAAACATTGTTTAACTAGTCATTTAGATAGCATCTACACAAAAATCTAATATAATATCGTAACAAATTAATACGCACTAACGGAAGCAACTTCTTCGTGCATTCTTCGAAGCAAACTCGTCTATTATCTCGTCATAACTGAGCTTATCCAAATACTCATTTTCAATTGAAATAATTGCTAAACCACTTAATCTCTCTTGTGACATAGTGGTTCGAAGATACGTTTTTATCAACTTTTATTTTGAAAAACTTCTTTCCGCTGAAGCAACTGTGACTGGAATAGTTAACAAAATTCAATAAGCAATCCAAGCATTTAAAAATCCACTAACATCACGATAAGATTTCAAGAAATTAAGAATATCAATTGATCTAGTTATCTTCGATGGTAGAATTCTTTTTAATTGTCGAAGCTCAAAGAATAACCCCTTACCACAAATATCTTGTTCTTCATTGTGTTCCAAAAAACCTTCTAATTTCATGCAACTTTGCTTCAATTCTTCATCATCCATATTTTTGAATCTTAAGTTTAACAAAAAGCCAAAAGTTTCTTCATAAAGTTTGAATTGCTCAAATCGATCATTAAGTGAAATTAAAGCTTGGTCATGTGAAGAAAATAGGAAACTCTAAAATTTTCTTCAGGAGTGTAATAACCCGGAAATCTGGGCCAGTTTAAAATTTTTATTTTGGCAATTTTAGTGAATTTTGATCATTTAAAATGAATTATTTTAAATAATATCGACGAAAAATTTATTTTGAATAGAATTCGAACGTGTATTTTGTATAGATCGTCGTAGGAATATAAATATTTATTTACATTTATAAAAGGAATTGAAAATGGCGCGGTAGTTCGATAATTCGATTTCAAACTTCAAATGAATGTACCGGGTGCAAAATAAACCGGATTTTAATGAAACCAAAAATAATGGAATCTAATTGTGAATATCTTTCCAACAAATTCGAAAAATCAAAATTTCATAGCGGGAATCAAAAGATATGCCCAGTTGAAAATTCTGAATAGTCGCTATAGAATTCAGGCCCTTAAAAATGGAAATTTTGCAAACGACCTCGGATTTCGATGAAACCACTTCTGTTGGATCCGCGATGTCAAATTATTGCTAGGTTTCAAATTTCATAATTTTTCGAATCAATATGTGAGCGTGGCAAAGGAAAACGCGTTTGACCAATTTTAGTTGATTTTAATCGACTGGAAAATGGCCATTTTTCAAACGGTCTCAGAATTCGACGAAATTAGTTTTGTTAGGATAGTATCGTCAATACGAAGCTAGAAAATATTTTTCTGGAATTTTTAGAGTTCGTATGTGGCCCCGGTAAATTGAAATGCGCGTTCAAATTCAATATATAGAGTTATATGTTGATTTTAACGGAAACTGATCGAAACGGTCGAATCAGCTTACGATACATATCCCATTGTGTTCGGAATGGGGGTAATTAGCTATGGACGACCGGCGGTGGGCTTGATTTCGATTTCGAAATAAAAAGTTACTTTTTAAAATTAAAATATATTATATTATATATATATATAAAATTTTCATATGCCCCCCCACTTTCATTTTTACAGAAGAAATAAAAAAAAACCTCGTTTGCCTCGTCGATCCCCCATCACGCCTCCCCGATGCGTCGCCGCCCTCATCGCTCCACCCCCCTTGTCCACGTCGCCACCTCCGTTCACCCCCCTCCTCTCGCTCCTCCGCCTCTTCTTCTTCTCCACTCCTCCCTCCTCCTCGAATCAAAAACCCCTCCCCCAATCGACCATCGCGACGCCACCAGGAGGCCCCCGCCAACCACCATGCCCCCACCCTTCGCCTGACAGCCCTACGCCCAGATCCGAACCCCTCCTTCCCCCTCTTCCTCGAACGGCCTCCCACCTCGAGCCAGTGACGCGACCTCCACATCACCGCCGCCCACCAAAAGACCGACGCCCACTGCTCCGACCAGCACCCCCATCTCCGGCACCTCCTTTCGCTGAAAACGGTGAGCATTTACTTTATTTCTATTTTTGTGTAAAGAAATTAGTTTTAAATATATATATATATATATATATATATATATATATATATATATATAAAACAGAAAATCAGTTTTTTTTAAGCAACATAGTCTTAATAGAATTCAGTTTTATGTTTAGTGATTTTTGAATTGAAAAGATTATATTTTTATTTATAAAAATATAATTTTTATATGAGGAAAAGGTAGAAAAGATTTTTATTCAGTTAAAGATAGGATTTTTATATTATAAAAAGGAATAAAAATATAATCTTTTATATTGTATAAGAATAAAAATATAATCTTTTATATTGTAGAAGAATAAAAATATAATCTTTTATATAGTAAAAGTATAAAAATATAATCTTTTTATAAAGAATAGCGTGATAAAAATATAATCCTTATTATATGAACACCGGTGTAAAAATAGGATTTTTATATATTGAATAGCGTAGTAAAAATTCGATTTTTATATATTGAATAACGAAGTAAAAATTCGATTTTTATATATTGAATAATGAAGTAAAAATTCGATTTTTATATATTGAATAACGAAGTAAAAATTCAATTTTTATATATTGAATAATGAAGTAAAAATTCGATTTTTATATATTGAATAACGAAGTAAAAATTCGATTTTTATATATGTAGTGAATGCGGATGGAGAAAGTGACGAAAGAAGAAACGACGAAGATTTCTCTAAAAGTGTCGTGAAGTTGGGATAGCTTTGGTGAGAACTTCTCACTCTAAATTTTCTTTTTCTAGTTATATATATATACTAGGATGCAGACGGTGCTTAGCAGCACCCGACACCCGTCATCCACAGACCATGGATGGCTTGTTTGATTGATATGTTGTGAAAATTGTTTGTGATGTTGATGTGAAATGAAATAAAATATTTATATAGTTAAAATATTTTATAGTTAAAAATAGAAATTTTAACGTGTATATGAAATGAAATAAAAATAAACAAATCAGACGATTTGTTTATATACACACATTTGACTGATATTGATTGGGACGATAAATTTTACACATCGCTCAACTGCACAAATAAAATCTGTGTTTGATTGTTTGAAACCCCTACGGGTATTGGGATGATATTTGACGTACACTAATCCCGATCGTTTAGTTGTATGTCGATCGATTGATTGACAGACTGTTATAAGCGTTGAATATTTATATTTGATGCTTATACACTGTAGAATGCACTTTGGATGATGGTTGATTATTCATCGTTGTTATTGTATACATGTGTTGTAGAAAATCCATATAATTAACATTATATGGTAATTGATTGGGCCTCATTCCAGTTTAGAGGTAGAAATATTTGAAAAAGAAATATTTGAAATAGAATATTTGAAATAGAAATATTCGAAATGGAATATTTGAAAATATCAATATATGAAGCCGTGTTGATTAGATTTACGCCATTTTGACGTGAACGATATTCATATCGATTTTATTCATTTTATAACGAATATCGAAAGTGATTTCAAAATCTGAAATTTTGAAAAGAATAGAAATTCGAATTAAATTGAATAGAAATGAATTCGAATTGAAATTGAATAGAAGTGAATTCGAATTGAAATTGAATAGAAATGAATTCGAATTAAAATTGAATCGAATTGAAATTGAATAGAGGTGAATTCGAACTGAAATTGAATAGAAATGAATTCGAATTGAAATTGAATATAAATGAATTCGAATTGAAATTGAATATAAATGAATTCGAATTGAAATTGAATTGAATTGAAAACGAACTGAAAGTGAATTCAAAATCTATTTGAATTGAAATAAATTTGAAATGAATTTAAAACTAATTTATATTGGAATATTCAATTTTGATTTGAAATTGAATATGAAGTTGAAACCGTTTTGGAAATGAATTTAACATGATTTATAAAGTACATTTTGAATTGAAATCGACAAAGTATATATTATACATATTATATATATTATATATATAATATAATGGCCTGAATAGAACACGCCGCGCCGCGGCAGTTCGCGAATTTCGACCATTGACTTCGAATGGATATTGCGGGAGATCCGACCGTCGGATTCTCCTAAAACCGGAACCGTTGGGTTCGTATCGAAAAGAGCTTTCTAACGAATGTGAGAAATTAGAAATCTAACGGTTGGATTTGGAATTCTGTCCAAATCAAATTTGAAAAAGGTCGCTGTAAGTGCAGTTCGATGGCCGTTGATGGAAATCGACTTTACGGGCCTTGATAAAATTATTAAAAATAGTAATAATTTGTGTAAAATCATAAGAAATGATTTGTGAAGAATTGGGATGAAAAACTCCATATTTGAAAAGATAAAAATAGATTTTTATCGAAATGAACTAGTTTTGAACTAGAATAGTAATTTATTTATTCTTAAATAAATAAAGTGAGTTTGAAATGGTTTTGAAAATAACCAGAATTTCCAATGATTGCATTGGAATGGATTGGAATCGAAATTGTCTTCGGAATATTTCGATGTTGGATTTCGTGATTATACAGATGTTGTTATGGAAATTTGAAAGATATAGATACATATATCGTTATTTCCAATACGATATTTGTTGGTCGTAGAATTTGATATTGAATATAAGCCAATATATTTTCTATTCAGAGCCTTGTATTTAATATCAAATGTGATTTGGGTTTGTCGTGAATGGTGTTTTCATTAACACTGTTCTTAAGCCCAGTTGAGAAAAGATTAAATCTTTTTATTTAGATTTAATGAAGTGTACCAATTAAATAATATTTAATTGAATTGATATTGATTTTTGGGTTTATTGTGAACAGTGTTTTAAATAACACTTGTTCTTTAACCCGATAATTAATGAATGTGATTTTGGGTTTATTGTGGGCCGTGTTTTAAATGACATTGGTTCTTTAACCCAGTTAAAGACAGGATATTGATTTCTGTGAAGATTAAAACTAAGTGGAGTTTTAATGAATCTTTAATTAGATTGAAATGATCGAGAATGGAGTATCACCAGTTTTGCTCCAGGCGATAGTTAAATCTTTAATTAGATTTGAACGTGAAATGGTAATTGAATTTACCGATAACACCGCGGTGTTAGATATGAAGTATTACCAGTTTTACTTCATGGGATGAATAGGTTGGGATGGGGAGATAAAATAAATGATTACTTCGGTGTGGTTCGCTAATCCCGACTAGTTTGAATTGATATTCAAAGGAGATTAAAGAATAAATTTAAAGAATTTATCTTTGATAAAATTAATGGGAACCTTTCCCAAAATATAAGAATATTTGAATAAAAAGAATATTCTGAAGAGGAATGAGGCGTATGTTGTGTTTGTGTAACACTTTTATATTATATATGCGAGTTATTCAGAAAGACCGGGTTTATCCCATTCTGAATAACTAATTCGACGTGGTGTCGAAGATGAAGACGGTGGTTGAAGACCGGAGGTCTTCACGTCATTTGGGTAATTACTGATGATCTTGATTGGGCTGTACACCCAAGAAGATGGAAACAGTTGGTGATCGTCCAGACGTACTTGGAGATCGATGGATATGCGGGGTACTAGGTGCCTCCGGTTTCGTTCAGACCCAGAACGAACTTGTAAATGGACTGTGTGTCTGACATTGGATTTTATTCTGTGTGGCTGATTTCTATTAAATATATATCTGTTTGGCGGCGGAGAATTTATTCTCATGCTTAACGCCCTTCTCTGAGACGTACGAGCTCAGGGGTTATATATTGATGGATATCAAACGCATGGAGTGAATTGCCTATGTGGCGTGCTTAAGTGGCAATTGATCAAGGCTTCTGTTGAAAAGCAAAGTCTTGTGGATGATGATCAAAGCAAGGCCTGTGTGGCATAACTTTGTGTAGCGTTGATTCGCGAGCCTCACACCCCGGTTGTGAACCAAAAATGGGAGAAGGACCTCAGGGAGGGCATGCGTTTCTTTCTAGCTAGGGTGGTGTCAGTGACCTACCAGCCCTGACATTTATATACTTTTCACCTGTGTGGTTGTTGCTGTTGCGAGGCGCCTCGGTTTGATCGGACGATCCGGGTCCGATGGAGTCATTTAGTTGGCTCACCTACGCCCCAAAGGGCGGGGAAACGCAGTGTTCAGGATTTCGTCTAATCCACATCGGTGGACCGGACCTGTCGCTCCAAGGGACGATGCGTTCTATTCCTGAGGGGCGGGCAAGAGCGTCTCGAATCGGTTGAGGACTATCTTTTGCCTCGGTTCATAGATGGAAATCCAATTTCCAAATACGTGACATTTGCGGTTTTATTTGTAGAGCCTAGTATGGCGACATAGTGGGATGGGGCGCTTATGCCGTCTATGATTGATACTTATGATTTGAAGTTGTTTTATACACTATGCATTTATAGTAGTATCAAATGATTTGTTTTAAACGTATCAAGCATTCTTGGCTATTATAAGGAAAAAACCCTATCCTCCGGCTTGCGTTGCATTGTGTGATGGGACCTGGGTCTTATAATAGCTTCATTTTTCTTTATTTAGCATTGCGCTGTTGTTTTATGCACTGGTGTTCTTGGGAGGAAACCCGTTCCGTGTTATACGGCGTGGTCCCTTGATTTACCTTACTTTGAAAATAAATATAAATAACTGTTTTAGTTCTCACACCAGTCACATGACTGACCTGGAGTTTATTGTTTTAACCTAAACTCTGGGTGCCCCTATTTTCCACACGGGCAGCTAGTAGATTTGGTTTTGCAGATTTATATTCACAGGATCCTGGTTTATAGCTGGAATGATATCCGGAAAGCTTTGTATCCGTATATCTCTTCTAGTTGTGTATTGTATTATTTTCCGCTGCGATGTATTTAAATGTAATTTAAATCTCTGATATTTCTGTGTAATATTCATTTATACTCTGTATATTCTTGTATTCTGATGGAATTGTTGTAATTAACAATGAAATGTTCTCCCGTCTGCGTCCTTTTGTGGCTTGTTCTCGAACTATCCGCGCTTTCCTTACCGGGGAAGTTACGGGTTTTCACAGTTGGTATCAGAGCTTTGGTTTACAAAGCTCAGAGAACAAGACACATTAGAACCATACGAAAGAATTCATCAGATATTGGATTAGTAATATCCAATGGGAATGACTCGTTAGAGATAGGATCAGTAGTATCCTAGAACGAGTGTGAAGAGTATATTTTTGAAAATGAAAACAAATTTTGTTTGGAAAATTTAAAATCAATTATTCGTATTTGATTATTTATTTCATATTGATTAGGACAGTCCAGTATATAGAGATTTTGCATATACGTCTTGCAAACGTGTGTTCGAAATTTTAATATATTGGATAGATATAGAATCACACTCTAGTCGCCCAGAGATGATTCTGATGATGAGGCCTCATCATCAGTGTTTATATTCGAGTGACGAAGGTGAGATTTCTATATATTTCCTATTGACTGGTGTGTGAAACAAATTTAGATAGGGCATATTGTTGTGATTTGATATCAAAAAATCTGATTTTTGACTATATATCAAAGTTATGAATTTGAAATGATAATCCACTAATTGATTGATGTTTGTGTTGTTTGGTTATCTGTTTGAAATTTTGAACCATTACGCCTAATAGAATCAAAAAGTGAGTTGTATTGAAAATTTATCGCATTTGCTTGCATATACATGTACTTACATTGAACAGGTCATAGCAAGGAGGCTAGAGCTGAAGAATAAAATTGTTTGTCCGACAAATAGGTACTTGTTTATCATAATTTACTGTTTTGTTTGGGTGATGATGATTTTATGAGCCTATTGGCTAGCCGCTTGGCTTTTTCTTTTTCTTTTTGAGATCAGAGGGCCTGTATGGCAATTTCGGGATTTTCCCATGCTCCCGGTGCAGGGGAGGTTATGGCGAAATTTTTCGAAAATTTAGGGTGTTAGCCAAATTTTTGAAAAATTTGAAAAGTTCTTAGAAACTAAAAAGTTGAAGAACTTAAGCCATAATAAAAATAACGAAAGTTGAGTTGATTAATGAAACAACTTTCGGCTTCGTTCCTTTTCGGGGACGAAAAGTTTTAAGTGGGAGAGATTGTAATAACCCGGAAATCTGGGCCAGTTTAAAAATTTTATTTTGGAAATTTTAGTGAATTTTGACCATTTAAAATGAATTATTTTAAATAATATCGACGAAAAATTTATTTTGAATAGAATTCGAACGTATATTTTGTATAGATCGTCGTTGGAATATAAATATTTATTTATATTTATAAAAGGAATTGAAAATGGCGCGGTAGTTCGATAATTCGATTTCAAACTTCAAATGAATGTACCGGGTGCAAAATAAACCGGATTTTAGTGAAACCAAAAATAATGGAATCTAATTGTGAATATCTTTCCAACGAATCCAAAAAAATCAAAAGTTCATAGCGGGAATCAAAAGATATGCCCAGTTGAAAATTCTGAATAGTCGCTATAGAATTCAGGCCCTTAAAAATGGAAATTTTGCAAACGACCTCGGATTTCTATGAAACCACTTTTGTTGGATCCGCGATGTCAAATTATTGCTAGGTTTCAAATTTCATAATTTTTCGAATTAATATGTGAGCGTGGCAAAGGAAAACGCGTTTGACCAATTTTAGTTGATTTTAATCGACTGGAAAATGACCATTTTTCAAACGGTCTCAGAATTCGACGAAATTAGTTTTGTTAGGACCGTATCGTCAATACGAAGCTAGAAAATATTTTTCTGGAATTTTTAGAGTTCGTATGTGGCCCCGGTAAATTGAAATGCGCGTTCAAATTCAATATATAGAGTTATATGTTGATTTTAAAGGAAACTGATCGAAACGGTCGAATCAGCTTACGATACATATCCCATTGTGTTCGGAATGGGGGTAATTGGCTATGGACGACAGGCAGTGGGCTTGATTTCGACTTCGAAATAAAAAGTTACTTTTGAAAATTAAAATATTTTATATTATATATATATATAAAAAAATTTCATATGCCCCCCTCTTTCATTTTTACAGAAGAAATAAAAAAAAAACCTCGTTTGCCTCGTCGATCCCCCATCGCGCCTCCCCGATCCGTCGCCGCCCTCATCGCGCCACCCCCTTGTCCACGTCGCCACCTCCGTTCACCCCCTCCTCTCGCTCCTCCGCCTCTTATTCTTCTCCACTCCTCCCTCCTCCTCGAATCAAAAACCCCTCCCCCAATCGACCATCGCGACACCGCCAGGAGGCCCCCGCCAACCACCACGCCCCCACCCTTCGCCTGACAGCCCTCCGCCCAGATCCGAACCCCTCCTTCCCCCTCTTCCTCGAACGGCCTCCCACCTCGAGCCAGTGACGCGACCTCCACATCACCGCCGCCCACCAAAAGACCGACGGCCACTGCTCCGACCAGCACCCCCATCTCCGGCACCTCTTTTCGCTGAAAACGGTGAGCATTTACTTTATTTCTATTTTTGTGTAAAGGAATTAGTTTATATATATATATATATAAAACAGAAAATCAGTTTTTTTTAAGCAACATAGTCTTAATAGAATTCAGTTTTATGTTTAGTGATTTTTGAATTGAAAAGATTATATTTTTATTTATAAAAATATGATTTTTATATGAGGAAAAGGTAGAAAAGATTTTTATTCAGTTAAAGATAGGATTTTTATATTATAAAAAGGAATAAAAATATAATCTTTTATATTGTAGAAGAATAAAAATATAATCTTTTATATTGTAGAAGAATAAAAATATATTCTTTTATATAGTAGAAGTATAAAAATATAATCTTTTTTATAAAGAATAGCATGATAAAAATATAATCTTTATTATATGAACACCGGTGTAAAAATAGCATTTTTATATATTGAATAGCGTAGTAAAAATTCGATTTTTATATATTGAATAATGAAGTAAAAATTCTATTTTTATATATTGAATAATGAAGTAAAAATTCGATTTTTATATATTGAATAACGAAGTAAAAATTCGATTTTTATATATGTAGTGAATGCGGATGGAGAAAGTGACGAAAGAAGAAACGACGAAGATTTCTCTAAATGAAGTGTCGTGAAGTTGGGATAGCTTTGGTGAGAACTTCTCACTCTAAATTTTCTTTTTCTAGTTATATATATATACTAGGATGCAGACGGTGCTTAGCAGCACCCGACACCCGTCATCCACAGACCATGGATGGCTTGTTTGTTTGATTGATATGTTGTGAAAATTGTTTGTGATGTTGATGTGAAATGAAATAAAATATTTATATAGTTAAAATATTTTATAGTTAAAAATAGAAATTTTAACGTGTATATGAAATGAAATAAAAATAAACAAATCAGACGATTTGTTTATATACACACATTTGACTAATATTGATTGGGACGATAAATTTTACACATCGCTCAACTGCACAAATAAAATCTGTGTTTGATTGTTTGAAACCCCACACGGGTATTGGGATGATATTTGACGTACACTAATCCCGATCGTTTAGTTGTATGTCGATCGATTGATTGACAGACTGTTATAAGCGTTGAATATTTATATTTGGTGCTTATACACTGTAGAATGCACTTTGGATGATGGTTGATTATTCATCGTTGTTATTGTATACATGTGTTGTAGAAAATCCATATAATTAACATTATATGGTAATTGATTGGGCCTCATTCCAGTTTAGAGGTAGAAATATTTGAAAAAGAAATATTTGAAATAGAATATTTGAAATAGAAATATTCGAAATGGAATATTTGAAAATATCAATATATGAAGCCGTGTTGATTAGATTTACGCCATTTTGACGTGAACGATATTAATATCGATTTTATTCATTTTATAACGAATATCGAAAGTGATTTCAAAATCTGAAATTTTGAAAAGAATAGAAATTCGAATTAAATTGAATAGAAATGAATTCGAATTGAAATTGAATAGAAGTGAATTCGAATTGAAATTGAATAGAAATGAATTCGAATTGAAATTGAATCGAAATGAAATTGAATAGAAGTGAATTCGAATTGAAATTGAATAGAAATGAATTCGAATTGAAATTGAATAGAAATGAATTCGAATTGAAATTGAATATAAATGAATTCGAATTGAATTCGAATTGAAAACGAATTGAAAGTGAATTCAAAATCGATTTGAATTGAAATCAATTTGAAATGAATTTAAAACGAATTTATATTGGAATATTCAATTTTGATTTGAAATTGAATATGAAGTTGAAACCGTTTTGAAAATGAATTTAAAACGATTTATAAAGCACGTTTTGAATTGAAATCGACAAAGTATATATTATATATTATATATATAATATAATGGCCTGAATAGAACGCGCCGCGCCGCGGCAGTTCGCGAATTTCGACCATTGACTTCGAATGGATATTGCGGGAGATCCGACCGTCGGATTCTCCTAAAACCGGAACCGTTGGGTTTTTATCGAAAAGAGCTTTCTAACGAATGTGAGAAATTAGAAATCTAACGGTTGGATTTGAAATTGTGTCCAAATCAAATTTGAAAAAGGTCGCTGTAAGTGCAGTTCGATGACCGTTGATGGAAATCGACTGTACGGGCCTTGATAAAATTATTAAAAATAGTAATAATTTGTGTAAAATCATAAGAAATGATTTGTGAAGAATTGGGATGAAAAACTCCATATTTGAAAAGATAAAAATAGATTTTTATCGAAATGAACTAGTTTTGAACTAGAATAGTAATTTATTTATTTTTAAAATAAATAAAGTGAGTTTGAAATGGTTTTGAAAATAACCAGAATTTCCAATGATTGCATTGGATTGGATTGGAATCGAAATTGTCTTCGGAATATTTCGATGTTGGATTTCGTGATTATACAGATGTTGTTATGGAAATTTGAAAGATATAGATATATATATCGTTATTTCCAATACGATATTTGTTGGTCGTAGAATTTGATATTGAATATAAGCCGATATATTTTCTATTCAGAGCCTTGTATTTAATATTAAATGTGATTTGGGTTTGTCGTGAATGGTGTTTTCATTAACACTGTTCTTAAGCCCAGTTGAGAAAAGATTAAATCTTTTTATTTAGATTTAATGAAGTGTACCAATTAAATAATATTTAATTGAATTGATATTGATTTTTGGGTTTATCGTGAACAGTGTTTTAAATAACACTTGTTCTTTAACCCGATAATTAATGAATGTGATTTTGGGTTTATTGTGGGTCGTGTTTTAAATGACATTGGTTCTTTAACCCAGTTAAAGACAGGATATTGATTTCTGTGAAGATTAAAACTAAGTGGAGTTTTAATGAATCTTTAATTAGATTGAAATGATCGAGAATGGAGTATCACCAGTTTTGCTCCAGGCGATAGTTAAATCTTTAATTAGATTTGAACGTGAAATGGTAATTAAATTTACCGATAACACTGTGGTGTTAGGTATGAAGTATTACCAGTTTTACTTCATGGGATGAATAGGTTGGGATGGGGAGATAAAATAAATGATTACTTCGGTGTGGTTCGCTAATCCCGACTAGTTTGAATTGATATTCAAAGGAGATTAAAGAATAAATTTAAAGAATTTATCTTTGATAAAATTAATGGGAACCTTTCCCAAAATATAAGAATATTTGAATAAAAAGAATATTCTGAAGTGGAATGAGGCGTATGTTGTGTTTGTGTAACACTTTTATATTATATACACGAGTTATTCAGAAAGACCGGGTTTATCCCATTCTGAAGAACTAATTCGACGTGGTGTCGAAGATGCAGACGGTGGTTGAAGACCGGAGGTCTTCACGTCATTTAGGTAATTACTGATGATCTTGATTGGGCTGTACACCCAAGAAGATGGAAGCAGTTGGTGATCGTCCAGACGTACTTGGAGATCGATGGATATGCGGGGTACTAGGTGCCTCCGGTTTCGTTCAGACCCAGAACGAACTTGTAAATGGACTGTGTGTCTGACATTGGATTTTATTCTGTGTGGCTGATTTCTATTAAATATATATCTGTTTGGCGGCGGAGAATTTATTCTCTTGCTTAACGCCCTTCTCTGAGACGTACGAGCTCAGGGGTTATATATTGATGGATATCAAACGCATGGAGTGAATTGCCTGTGTGGCGTGCTTAAGTGGCAATTGATCAAGGCTTCTGTTGAAAAGCAAAGTCTTGTGGATGATGATCAAAGCAAGGCCTGTGTGGCATAGCTTTGTGTAGCGTTGATTCGCGAGCCTCACACCCCGGTTGTGAACCAAAAACGGGAGAAGGACCTCAGGGAGGGCATGCGTTTCTTTCTAGCTAGGGTGGTGTCAGTGAACTACCAGCCCTGACATTTATATACTTTTCACCTGTGTGGTTGTTGCTGTTGCGAGGCGCCTCGGTTTGATCGGACGATCCGGGTCCGATGGAGTCATTTAGTTGGCTCACCTACGCCCCAAAGGGTGGGGAAACGCAGTGTTCAGGATTTCGTCTAATCCACATCGGTGGACCGGCCCTATCGCTCCAAGGGACGATGCGTTCTGTTCCTGAGGGGCGGGCTAGAGCGTCTCGAATCGGTTGAGGACTATCTTTTTCCTCGGTTCATAGATGGAAATCCAATTTCCAAATACGTGACATTTGCGGTTTTATTTGTAGAGCCTAGTATGGCGACATAGTGGGATGGGGCACTTATGCCGTCTATGATTAATACTTATGATTTGAAGTTGTTTTATACACTATGCTCTTATAGTAGTATCAAATTATTTGTTTTAAACGTATCAAGCATTCTTGGCTATTATAAGGTAAAAACCCTATCCTCCGGCTTGCGTTGCATTGTGTGATAGGTCCTGGGTCTTATAATAGCTTCATTTTTCTTTATTTAGCATTGCGCTGTTGTTTTATGCACTGGTGTTCTTGGGAGGAAACCCGTTCCGTGTTATACGGCGTGGTCCCTTGATTTACCTTACTTTGAAAATAAAGATAAATAACTGTTTTAGTTCTCACACCAGTCACATGACTGACCTGGAGTTTATTGTTTTAACCTAAACTCTGGGTGCCCCTATTTTCCACACGGGCAGCTAGTAGTTTTGGTTTTGCAGATTTATATTCACAGGATCCTGGTTTACAGCTGGAATGATATCCGGAAAGCTTTGTATCCGTATATCTCTTCTAGTTGTGTATTGTATTATTTTCCGCTGCGATGTATTTAAATGTAATTTAAATCTCTGATATTTCTGTGTAATATTCATTTATACTCTGTATATTCTTGTATTCTGATGGAATTGTTGTAATTACAATGAAATGTTCTCCCGTCTGCGTCCTTTTGTGGCTTGTTCTCGAACTATCCGCGCTTTCCTTACCGGGGAAGTTACGGGTTTTCACAAGGAGATTGTCGATTGTCATTCTCAATCATATCTTCATCAAATTGTTTTTTTCTTCGCACGACTCTCTTTTCAAGAAACTTTGGATCAATTCCAACTGCATCTGCAATTTCTTTTGCCTCCTTCATCATGATTTCAAATCCTTCTTTTCTAAATTTTTCAAAAAAATTCTAAAAGCCCTTCAATTTTTGTAATTGCATCTTCAATATCAATCTCTTCCCGTTGAAGTATTTTGCTTACTAGATTAATGTTTTCTAACATTGCGTACCAAATACACAAACTAATTAAGAACTCGAAAATTTCCAATGCATTTTGGCACAATCCTTTAGCCTCCATCATAACAGCATCATCTTTCGAATTATTTGCAATATCAATTAAAGCATCCCTTAGCTCAGAAGTTTGAGTTCTTATTGCTTTAACACTCTCAATGTGGCTTTGCCAACGAGTTGTTGTTAATGGTTTGGGAGTCAAACCCTTCACATAGCTTCGAAGTATTTCCCATCGTTGAATTGAACTAGAAAACAGTGTATAATTTTTTTGCACATATGCAAAAAAAATCTAGCTTTCGTACATGATTTTGCCATATCACATAGAGCAAGGTTAAGGCTATGACATCCGCATGAGATGTAGAAAGCTCTAGGATTGACATCAAGTAATCTTTTTTGTACACCTTGATGTTTACCTACACATGATTTAATTAAAGATATCATATTATAATTGATAATCAATAATCCAAATCAAACATAAGATAAATTTTAATTTAAAATTATACCTTTCATGTTTCAACCATTATCGTATCCTTGACCTCTCACGTCATTAATATTAAGTTTGAGATCAACCAAAATATTTTCAAGTTCTTTAAAAACGTCAAATCCGGATGTATCATCAACCATAATGAAACCAAGAAAATATTCTTCCACTTTGATATCATTTGCATCTTCAACATTCACGGCTCTAATGACAATGGACATTTGCTTTTTATGGCTCAAATCCGGAGTACAATCAAGGATAACAGAGAAGTACTTCGCTTTCTTTATTTTCATAAGCATTGTCGCTTTGATCTTATCAGCCAGCAAACTTATTAATTCATTTTGAATTTTATGGCTAAGATAGTGATTATTAATTTCATTATTCTTCACCCGTCTAAGATGTTCTTCCATAATTGGATCAAATTTAGCTTTGAATTCAATAAGCTGACAAAAAAGCCCACTATTTTTTCCATAAATCTTTTCGTTTGATCCACGAAATGGTAAGTTATTCCTAGAAAGTGTTTTGACTATCCGCACAAGTACTTTTTTCCAATGTTGTTTCTCTTGATCAATTTGAGCTTCCATAGCTTTATCAATTGTCGCTTTCTGTGGAAGTCCTCTATGCAAATCGACCCATTTAATAACATTTATGTTGTGTAATGGGTTACTTACATGCTCTCTTAGCATAGTGGATAAATTTTTCCAATCATCAATCCCTTCATCGGCCAGTTTGGATGTTTTTTGTGTGTTCTTAAATAGCTTGCAACAGAAACAATAAACTTTATTGCACTCATTTGAATACACAAGCCACTTTCGCTCATGTTCTTCTACATGTGGATGGCCACCATTATAATGTTTAGAAGTAAAGTGTCTTCCATTAACTTTGTTTCTTGGAAAAGCATCATTTTCTTTTATAATTTTAACGGGACCACGTTGAATTAACATAATTCGTTTTGCATCGGTAATTTTTCCCCATAAACCTGGATCATAATTTATATCAACATCCTTCTCAAGATCAAGTGTAGCTATATCATCAACACCTTCATCAATAGCACCAACATTCACATCATTCGTCTCCTCCATATGTTGGTCTTCAATCTCTACTTCAACAATTTCATTTATAGGCTCTTTGTCTTCATGAATATCGATATTAAAATCATTGTCCTCATTCTCCAATGCAGCTTCTTCATTTTGACTTGAATTTGAAGTTTGAGATCTTTTATTCCATGCTTCAAATAACTTCGTAATAGAACCAACCAATGATTTTGCTTCATCGTCTTTACGTTGCTTTCTCTTCCTATTTTGAAATCCGGAAGGTTGTTTTAGATTCCTATATCAATTTTCAATTGACCATAATATTGTTAATGTATAAATACTAGCATTATACATTTACAAGGTTTATAAATTTCAATTTTTCATAAAGCATAACTTACAAATTTTAATTGATTAATTATGTGTACAACAGTTTTGCAAATTAACAATATAATTACTATTTAATGAACAATAAATTATGTAATCGATGTATATTTATTAAATAAAAAAATAATATGTAAAAAACAGATAATTAAATCAACAATGATAAATGAATTTGTCTATTTTGCAATCAATAATAAACTTTTAATTATAAGTTTGAAGCCTTACATTTTTTGGTCTTCAAAACTTGAATCTTTCTCCTTCAGCAAAAAATGTGCTTGCCTGTTAACAAAAAAAAAGTGAACCATTGAATCAAAATCAAAAGAGTGCAATCAACCAAAAAAAATGTGATGGAATAAGTCCACCATAAAAGAGAACTCTAAAATGCAAAGACCACCATAGTACGACGCTAATCTCCAAAAGTGTCCACAAACTGAGTTAACAAAATCAACAACAACCAAGGATTGAGTTTATCCAAGCATCAGTGATAAAAGGATATTACCAAAAAAAAGTTATTTAAATGAAGTTAAAAGTTATCCAAAACAACATTAATATTTTACATATGTTTTCCAACATTAGTTTAGGCTAGGAATAACCCTTTTTAAAGAAACACTGCATAGTATATCCCAAAAAAAAAGCATAAGCGATTTATTCAAAATATTATAGAACTCATCAATAACAACTTATTACTTATAGACTATGAGTTGAACAAATAATTTCGAAGTTAAGTTGTATACTTGTATGAGTACTCATGGACAATATTGCTTATGTATATTGAATAAATCAGCGATAAACAAATTTTAAGCAAGTACCTTAAAAAATCAAATATAATCAAGCATAAAACACATCAGGATAATGATTTTCAAATATGGTTCAATATGCATTTACCAAATTCAATAAGTACGGACAATACTAACTTAAACGTGAAGTCTCGTTAATGGACAACAATAATAACGATGAAAAATATACAAAATCGAAAAGCATGTAAAATGTAACTTATATATACACAAAATTACATGGAAAACACCAAGTTACAAAATGACTTGGAATTGTGGGAGCTGTAAAAATAAAGTTAACTATGTGGTATAATTTATAAACTACCAGACTGTACTGTACACTATCTAAAGACTAAAATTAGGGCTATAGGCGTACACCTGAATCTATGAATCGGACCAATCGGTGAATCCCTGAACCGAGAATCGTGCAATCAGATCGCGAGATGGCGAAGAGCGCTGGCTGCGACTTGCGAGAGGGGAGGGCACTGACTAACGGTGACCGTGAGCACGAGGCGAGTGGAGGGCAGGGCGAGAGTCGATCGCGAGATGAGAAATTGAGAAGAAGCCGTAATTTTTTAATGCCCCCTTTGCGTTTGATGCCCTAGACAAATGTCTAGGTTGCATGGGTTTTGGGCCGGCTCTGCCTGTGCTATGCATACGGGGATTATCATTTAATTTAGTAATAAAACACATTTTTTAGTTTTATGAAGGAAACACATTTCTGAATGAATTGTAATTTAATGAGATTAATATTTTCTCCAAATACTATCATAAAAAGTTTATTGATAAAATTTGTTTGGTAATTTTAAGTTATACAAAGTATCAAACCTTGAGGATAACAAATCATTTTTTATGCTTAATAATTTCTTACAACAAATGTTGACATTAATTGTAACAACCCGGAAAATCAGAACCAATTTAAAAATTTATTTAAAGGAAATTTTATTAGAAAATGCGTCAGAATTTAAAAATTCCATTATTAAATTATTGTATATATGAAATTAATAACAATACCGTAAAACTTTTAATGTTATCTATGTAATAACACATGGTGTTTAATACTATATGTTTTGAAAATTGAAAGGTTGCAAACTTTCTAATAATTATCATTAAATAATCTAGCATTTATCTCATGTATTTATTCTCTCCTCTTTCTACTCTTTTATCTATCATTCAAATTCATTTAGAAACAAATCTATTCCTTTTATTTCTCCTTTTCTTCATCCCTTCTCTTTGTATCTACAATCTTCAAATCTCAAAATAAAATAAAATAAAAGCCTACAAAACTATATGCATATTTCTATGATTTATTCTTATTAGTCCAATTAAATATGTCCCCTAAATTACATTATTTAATATTACATGTTTTAAAATTTAAAAAGTCACATAACTTTCTTATAGTCATCATTAAAACAATAAATTATGCATTCATTACTTTCCATTATTCTCTTTCTTTATGTAATTTTCTTTTGAATTTTTAATAAGAAATAAAGGTTAATAAATGTTGATTAGATTAACATGACATGTCTAGTCAACTATTTTATTCACTTGTAACCTACTACATATGTAGAGACTCAAGTGAGGAATAAATTAAAGTATATAACCAAATATATATATACATTATATGAAAATATGTATAGGCGCTGTATGAAAATATACATATACAATATATGAACATACATAAATGCGATACATAAAATGATCATGAAATGAAATATTCATTAGTTAGTTAAAAATATATTCTGTTAGATAAAAGCATTGCTATTAGCATATTAGTGAAATATAGAATCATAAACAAAGGAAAGTCGCCTCTTTCATAAAATAAATAAAATTTGAAATCATATTCAATGAGGTGTGTCATTTATTGCAAGGAAAATAAAAAAGGAAAATAATAATAATAATGACAATGGTAACAATAATTGCCGCATGCGTTTCATTCATATCCTCATCCCTATCAATTAATTTAATCTTTTGTAACGTGCAATATATGGTTAGTGGGTCTTTTCTGAATTAAAGAAGTAATTAATTAATTTATTTATAAATACCCTAGAATAATCAAACCTTAATTCATATCATAGCCACCGCCACCCTATCCTTCAATGACCACTTTTCTTCAAATTTCCTTCATCAATTTCATCTAATTCATCACATAATTCACGAAAATTATAAAGCCAATATTGGAGAGCACCACGAGACCTCTCTAGTCAATGGTCAAGATCATTGAAGGCGGCCTCAATCAGGGTGCAATTTGGAATGAGGAACAACAGTTTTGGGTTGAGCGGTTTTAAAAAGAGAAAGACGGGTTTTGAGAAGAAAGGTTAAGGGATTTTAATTTTTAATTAATTAATTATATAATTAATATAATCAGTGTTTGTAACGTCGTATCTCTCTCATACGAGGTTGGAATCGGACGAAACAAAATACGTTGGAATCACGACGATGAGACCAACAATATGGAACTGACTAGAGCTGAAACAGAGCACGTTGTAAATTCTGACAAAAATCGATGTGAGATATCTATTTTTAAATAAATTTAATTATTAATCGTGATGTGAAATTTATATTTATACTATATAAAATTCATGTTAGTGTTGTATAAAATTGAAATTGTTTTTTTGTTATTACGATGAACATCTGAATTGAATTGTGTATATTCATGTTTATCAAAATTGGTGCATACAATAAAAACCATTATTTTTATTGTATATATATGAGAATAAATAAAATGTTGCATGACAATAAAAATAACATTTTTTGTTATAAAATGTTGCATTAGAATAAAAATACCATTTTGTTATAAAATGGTATGTTAGATAAAAATCGTCATTTTGTTAGAAATGTTTTATTAGAGTAAATATGTCATTTTTGTAGAATAATGTTTTATTAGACCAAATATGTCATTTTTGTAAAATCATGTTTTCATTAGAATAAAAATATCACTTTTGTTTAAAATATCATTTAGATAAAAATGTCATGTTAGTTAAAAAATATCATTTTTGTTAGAAAATGTCATCTTAGTTAAAAATATCATTTTTGTTAGAAAATGTTATGTTAGATTAAAAATATCAATTTTTGTTAGAAATGTTACATTAGATTGAAATAATATTTTTTGTGAGAAATGTTACATTAGATTAAAATAACAATTTTTGTTAGAAATGTTACATTAGATTAAAAATAACGTTTTTTTTGTTAGAAATGTTACATTAGATTAAAAATAACATTTTTGTTATAAAATGTCATATTAGATAAAATTGTCATTTTAGATAAAAATGTCATGTAAGATAAAATTATCATTTTAGATAAAAATGTCACGTTAGATAAAATTATCATTTTAGATAAAAATGTCATGTTAGAATAAAAGTTCATTTTAGTTAAATATGTCATTTATGTTAGTGATAAATATGTCATTTATGTTTGGGATAAATATGTTGAAACTTCAAAATTCACATTTTTAATGTAAAGGAAAATATATAAAATATTCATTTTATGGATAATAATGTAGAAACATTAAAATTTACGTTTCTAGTGTAAAGCATGATTTATGTAAAATGATCATTGGTTGAAATATAAAAATGTTTAACAATAAAAAGTTTCCATTTTTATTGTATATGAGAAAATATGAAAAATGAACATTTGTTTTAAAAGACTCAAGTCAATTAAAATTTTGTTTACATTAAAAATTACATTTTTAATGTAAGTTTGAATCATATAAAAGATTCAAGTTAATAAATTTTGTTTACATTAAAATTTACACTTTAATATATGTATGAGTCATATTAAAAGATTCATTGTTTGAAAATTTATTTTCACATTAAATTTTACATTATTAATGTAAAAATGAATCATTAGAAAAAGGTTCATTGTTTGAAAAATGTTTTTACATTAAAATTTACATTTTTGATGCAAATGAATCATATGAAAATAAAAGATTCATTGTGTAATAAAAATATATTTTGACATTGAAATTTACATTTTTAATGTAAATAAATCATTAGAAAAAGTATCATTGTTTAATAAATTATGTTAACATTAAAATTACATCTTTAATGTAATAATGGATTGATTAAAAAGATTAAACTTTGGTAAAAATGTGTTAACACAGGAAAGTACAATTTTAATATACAAATGATTATATAAAAAGATCAAAATTTGATTTTAATATGTTTACATTCAAAAGTTCATTTTTAATG
>JASFAX010001095.1:0-53058 GCA_030737875.1 Allium sativum | reverse complement strand
CAATTGGAAATATATATAAATCTCACTTTCGTTACTCGAACATAAATTCGGATGATGATCGATCAATCATCAGAATCATCTCCAGGCGACTACAGTGTGATTCTATATCTATCCAGTATATTAAAACTTCGAATATACGTTTGCAAGGCGCATATGCAAAATCTTTATATATTGGATTGTCCAAATTTAATATAAAATAAATAATCAAATACGAATAATTGATTTAAATTTTCAAAATAAAAATTGTTTTCATTTTAAAAATATACTCTTCACACTCGTTCTAGGATACTACTGATCTCATCTCTAACGAGTCATTCCCATTGGATAATACTAATCCAATTTCTGATGAATTCTTTCGTATGGTTCTAATGTGCCTTATTCTCTGAGCTTTGTAAACCAAAGCTCTGATACCAACTGTAAAAACCCGTAACTTCCCCGATGAGGAAAGCGCGGATAGTTCGAGAACAACACCCAGAAGAACGCAGACGGGAGAACATTTCATTGTTAATTACAACAATTCATCAGAATACAAGAATATACAGAGTATAAATGAATATTACATTCGATAAATATCAGAGATTACAATACATTACATAGCAGCGGAAAATAATACAATACACAACTAGAAGAGATATACGGATACAAAGCTTTCCAGATATCATTCCAGTTGTAAACCAGGATCTTGTGAATATAAATCTGCCAAACCAAAACTACTAGCTGCCCGTGTCAAAATAAGGGCACCTAGAGTTTAGGTTAAAACAATAAACTCCAGGTTAGTCATTGGACTGGTGTGAGAACTAAAACAGTTATTAATCTTTATTTTTAAAGTTCGGTAAATCAAGGGACCACGCCGTATAACACGGAACGGGTTTCCTCCCAAGAATACCAGTGCATATAACAACAGCGCAATGCTAAATAAAGAAAAATGAAACTATTATAAGACCCAGGTCCTATCACACAATGCAACGCAAGCCGGGTGATAGGGTTTTTACCTAATAATAGCCAAGAATGCTTGATACGTTTAAAACAAATTATTTGATACTATTATAAGTGCATAGTGTATAAAACAACTTCAAACCATAAGTATCAATCATAGGCGGCATAAGCGTCCCATGCCACTATGTCGACATATATAGGTTTACAAATAAAACCGCAAAGTCACGTATTTGGAAATTGGATTTCCATCTATGAACCGAGGTCAGGGATCGTCCTCTACCAATTCGAGACTGTTTAGTCCGAGTCTCAAGCTAGCGCGTAGACAAGCCTTGGATCGTCAGGGCCGGTCCACCAATGTGGATTATTATGCCTGAACAATACGTCTCTCCGCCCTATGGGGCATAAATGAGCCAACAAATGACTCCATCAGACCGGGATCGTCCGATCAAACCGAGGCGCCTCGCAACAGCAACAACCACATAAGTCAAACTCGTCAGGGCGTGTAAAACCACTGACGCCACTTCTAACTAGAAAGAAACGCATGTCCTCCCTGAGGTCCGTCTCCCGTTTCTGGTTCATACCGGGTGTGAAACACACGAAGTAAACGTTACACAAAGCTATGCCACAAAGGCCATGCTTTGATCATCAACCACAAGACTTTTCTTTTCAACAGAAGCCTTGATCATTTGCCACTTAGGCATGCCACACAGGCAATTCACTCCATGCGATGGATATCCATCAATATATAACCCCTGAGCTCGTACGTCTCAGAGAAGGGCGTTAAGCAAGAGAATAAATTCTCCGCCGCCAAATAGATATATATTTAATAGAAATCAATCACACAGACTAAAATCCAATGTCAGACACACAGTCCATTTACAAGTTCGTTCTGGGTCTGAACGAAACTGGAGGCACCTAGTACCCCGCAAATCCATCGATCTCCAAGTACGTCTAGACGATCACCAACTGTTTCCATCTTCTTGGGTGTACAGCCCAATCAAGATCATCAGTAATCACCCAAACGGCGTGAAGACCTCCGGTCTTCGACCACTGTCTTCATCTTCGATTTATCGTCGTATCAGTTATTTAGAATGGGATAAACCCGATCTTTCCGAATAACTCGCGTATATTATAAAAAAGTGTTACACAAACACAACATACGCCTCATTCCAATTCATCAGTCACTAACCGTAAATTAACAAGAGAATAATTCCCCAAATATTAACCCCGAAGGCCGAAACCAACATCAGATCAATATCCAGGAAACCATTCTGCTTAGCTAACCGACAGTTAGTTTCTAAGTTTCACATTCATAGGGAAAGGTTCCCATTAATTTTATCAAAGATAAATTCCTTGAATTTATTCTTTAATCTTCTTTTGAATATCGATTCAACTAGTCAGGATTAACGAACCTTACCGAAGTAATCATTTGTTTTAATTTCCCAACCCCAACCTATTCATCCCATGAAGTAAAACTGGTTATACTTCATATCTAACACCATGGTGTTATCGGTAAATTCAATTACCATTTCACGTTTAAATCTAATTAAAGATTTAACTATCGCCCGGAGCAAAACTGATGATACTCCATTCTCGATCTTTTCAATCTAATTAAAGATTCATTAAAACTCCACTTAGTTTTAATCTTTAACTGGGTTAAAGAATCAGTGTCATTTAAAACACGGTTCACGATAAACCAAAAAATCAATATCAATTCAATTCCAATTAAATATTATTTAATTGGTACACTTCATTAAATCTAAATAAAAAGATTTAATCTTTTCTCTACTGGGTTCAAGAACAGTGTTAATGAAGACACCATTCACCACAAACCAAAATCACATTTGATATTAAATACAAGGCTATGAATAGAAAATATATCGGCTTATATTCAATATCAAATTCTACGACCAACAGATATCGTATTGGAAATAACAATATATATATATATCTATATCTTTCAAATTTCCATAACAACATTTGTATCATCACGAAATCCAACATCGAAATATTCCGAAGACAATTTCGATTCAAATCCATTCCAATGCAATCATTGGAAATTCTGGTTATTTTTAAAACCCTTTTCAAATTCAATTTATTTATTTAAAAATAAATAGAATTTTAATTCTAGTTCAAAACTAGTTCATTTCGATAGAAAACTATTTTTATCTTTTCAATTATGGAGTTTTTCATCCTAATTCTTCCCAAATCATTTCTTATGATTTTACACAAATTATTGATATTTTTAATAATTTTATCAAGGCCCGTACAGTCGATTTCCATCAATGGCCATCGAACTGTACTTACAGCGACCTTTTCCAAATTTGATTTGGACATAATTCCAAATCCTACTGTTAGATTTCAAATTTCTAATATTCGTTAGAAAGCTCTTTTCGATACGAACCCAACGGGTCCGGTTTTAGGAGAATCCGACGGTCGATCTCCCGCACTATCCATTTGAAGTTAATGGTCGAAATTCACGAACTACCGCAGCGCGGCGCTTTTTATTCAGGCCATTATATTATATATATAATATATACTTCGTCGATTTCTATTTAAAACGAATTTTACAAACTGTTTTAAATTCGTTTTCAAAACAATTTCAACTTCTTTTTCAAATTCAAATCAAAATTGAAATTTCCCTTACAAATTCGTTTTAAATTCATTTCAAATTCATTTCAAATTGATTTCAATTCAAATCGATTTTCAGTTCAATTTCAATACGTTTTAAATTCAATTCAAAACGATTTCAATTCTATTTCAATCTAATTCGAATTTCAATTCTACTCAATTTAAATTCGAATTCCTTCCTATTCAATTTCAATTCGAATTCATTTATATTCAATTTATCAGATTTTGAAATCACTTTCGATATTCATTGAAAAACGAATAAAATCGATATAAATATCGTTCGTGTAAAAATGGCGTCAATCTAATCAACACGGCTTCATATATTTCTATTTTCTAATATTCTATTTCAAATATTTCTTTTTCAAATATTTCTATTTCAAATATTTCTTTTTCAAATATTTCTTTTCAAATGTTTCTTTTTCAAAACTGGAATGAGGCCCAATCAATTACCATATAATGTTGATTATATGGGTTTTCTACAACACACGTATATATCAACAATGACAAATAATCAACCATCATCCAAAGTGCATTCTACACTGTATAAGCATCAAATATAAATATTCAACACTTATAACAGTCTGTCAATCAATCGATCGACATACAACTAACTATTGGGATTAGTGTATGTCATATATCATCCCAATACCCGTGTGGGGTTTCAAACAATCAAACACAGATTTTATTTGTGTAGTTGGGCGATGTGTAAAATTTATCGTCCCAATCAATATCAGTCAAATGTGTATACAAACAAATCATCCGATTTTTTTTATTTTTATTTCATTTCATATACACATTAAAAATTCTATTTTTAACTATAAAATATTTTCAACTATATAAATATTTTATTTCAATTCACATCACACAATCAACTACACATCAAAATCAAACAACCAAGCATACAAGCCGTCCATGGTCTGTGGACGATGGGTGTCGGGTGCTACTAAACACCGTCTGCATCCTAGTATATATTTTAAAACTAGGAATAAAATTAAAAGGTGAGAAGTTCTCACCAAAGCTATCCCAACTTCACGACACTTCTATTGTAGGAAATCATCACTGTTCTCGCCTTTTGTCACTTTCACCGTCCGTGTTCGCTACATATATAAAAATCACAATTTTATTTTCATTCCTTCATGATAAAAATTCTATTTTTACATCGCTAATATAGATAAAAAATCTATTTTTACATCGATGTTTAAATAATAAAGATTATATTTTTATCACGCTATATAAAAATTTCGCCTTTTCAAATATGAAGATTTCGCCTTTAATATGAAGCTTTCGCCCTTTCTAATATGAAGCTCATATTTTTATTCCTTCTACAATATAAAAATCGTATTTTTATATCTCTATATATAGATAAAAATTCTATTTTTACATCGCTACTATATAAAAAAAATTATATTTTTATAATGGTGTTCATATAATAAAGACTATATTTTTATATCGCCACTAATATAAAAATCACATCTTTGCTCCTTCTACATAATAAAGATCAAATTTTTTTATTATCTATATGTTATAAAAATCATATTTTTAACACGCCACTAGTCTAAAAATTATATTTTTAAACTTCACATAAGATAAAAATCAAATTTTTAACTTTCCTATCGAATAAAAATTCAGTTTTTAACTTTCCTATCAAATAAAATTCAGTTTTTAACTTTCCTATCAAATAAAATTCAGTTTTTAACTCAAGGAAAATAAATAAAAACTAGGAATTAAAACTTACATTGATTCAGTAAGAGGAGGGGTTCATTGCGCGTTCTAGGACCGAAGAAGGAGGAAACGGAGGGAGTAAGAGGGTCGGAGGGGATGTGGTGGGGGTCCGGCGTTGGAGCAGACGTCGGTGGTGGTGCTGTTAGGGCATGGCGGCGGCTTCCGAACTGAGCGTGGGGGTTGGGTTTCTCGAGTGACAGAGGAGAGAGGGGTGGGAGTGGAGCAGGTGGAGGAGGGGGGGAAGGTCGAACGGAGGGGGAGGCGTTTAACGCCGGCGGCGGGCGAACGAGGGGGGCATCGGATCGCGATCCCCCCTTCTGTTTTTTTTTCCATTGAAAAATGGAATTGGGGGGGCAGAAGGAAGGTAAGGGGTAGAGGAGAGATATGTTTTTTTTATTATTATTTATTTTATTTCAAAAAAAGTTGACTTTGTATTTCGACCTCGAAAGAGGTCCACCGCCTATCGTCCATAGCTAATTACCCCCATTCCGAACACAATGGGATATGTAACGTAGGCTGTTTCGATCGGTTTTCGTCAAAATCAACATATAACTCTATATATTGAATTTGAACGCGCATTTCAATTTACTGGGGTCACATACGAACTTTAAAAATTCCCGAAAAATATTTTCTAGCTTTGTATTGACGATACGGTCCTAACAAAACTATTTTCATCGAATTCTGAGGCCATTGGAAAAATGGCCAATTTCCAGTCGATTAAAATCAACTAAAACTGGTCAAACACGTTTTCCATTGCCACGCTCACATATTGATTCGAAAAATTATGAAATTTGAAATCTAGCAATAATTTGACATCTCGGATCCAACAAAAATGGTTTAATCGAAATCCAAGGTCGTTTGCAAGATGGCTATTTTTAAGGGCCTGAATTCCATAGCGACTATTCTAAAATTTCAACTGGGCATATCTTTTGATCCCCGCTATGAAATTTCAATTTTTTGGATTCGTTGTAAAGATATCATCAAATAGGTTATATTATTTTTGGTTTCGCTAAAATCCGGTTTATTTTGCACCCGGTATGTTCAATTGAATTTTAAAATCGAATTATCGAACTACCGCGCCATTTTCAATTCCTTTTATAAATATAAATAAATATTTATATTCCAACGTCGAGCTATATAAATATATACGTTCTAATTCTATTCAAAATAAATTTCTCGTTGTTATTATTTAAAATAATTCATTATAAATAATCAAAATTCGCTAAAATTGCCAAAATAAAAATTTTAAATTGGCCCAGATTTCCGAGTTACTACATCTACCGACTCCATTTTTCGTTGGAAAAAAACAAACTAACTTAACTAAGATAATTGATGATTCCCTAATTACCCCCATTAACTAATCCCTTTCTTCCTCTTCAGTTGAACCACCGAACCCACTGCCCCTTAGTTCAACATTTCCAGATTTCTATACACACCGCCCTCCCTCCAAAATTCACGAATTCACTAATCACTACAAAAATATAATTAAACAATAAAATCTTTGATCACCTTCATAATCCACCCTTTACAATAAATTAGCTTCTTCCCAAACAGATCGAAATATGCTCCGGTTAATCGCGAATTCACCATTTCAAAACCTCGGATCTCTCCCTCTCGCTGGTTTCTCCACGTAACTCAAAACTGTAACTACCAATTTCCTCGTCGATCAATCCTCTCTAACATCCATATAGTCGTCTCCAACTCGAGTCCCGTCTTCTCATCGCGACTTCATGTTCTCGCTCATACCACTACACTAGGGTACCGACCCTTTTTGATTTGAAAACACCCCTAAATCAATTGCACAACACCATTCGAACTCATGAATCAAAACATAAACTCAAAATCCAAATCGATGTACTAAACTCGAAGAGAACCCAAACCCTAACTATTACATGATTTTCCAGTAACAAAAAAATTGATGTCAAGCCACATAAAAATCATACTGCATTGAAGAGCAGTACATCATGAGTCCTAAAACATATATTTAGTGATTTATATATTTTCAATGAATTTAGAATGGATTTTTGAAGATGGAGTTTTACGTGATAAATGAACTAATGGCAGCGGAAAATCCTGTGACCGCTGAAGAATGAAAATAGGGTTATTTATAGGTGGTGTATTTATAGGTAGATTTTAATATATTTTTATTCGATTTAATATTCAATTTTAATCAACCGTTCTTTGTGTTTATCATTTAAAATCCCTATGATCACACACGATATCCAAAAATCACGGAAATGGGCATACCCTCAGTTCGGCATTACGGACCCAACGAAACTTGTTTCGTCGCATTCCGACTCTGTTTGCTCATACAGCGTATTTTTAAAGTCAAAATATTGACTATTTTTCACACTAAATCCCGTACGACAACATATTGATTCCAAAAATCACGAAAATTGAAGTCTGACAATAATTTAATATTCCGGATCCAACAAGATTAGTTTTGTCAAAAACGGAGGTCGTTTGCAAACCTGGCTATTTTTAACGCTCTAAACAGACCCGTTTAAATATGAATATATTTAAAAATAATTAAATTAAATATTTATAAATATTATCGTATATATTCACAATAGAATATAATGTGGCTCCAGAATAAATACATCAGGATTTACAACTCGATATTTCAAAATCCCAATTATATCAATATTCAATTTATATTGAAAATCCATTTATAATATAAATAAATCATTATAAATTTTAAAGGAATTCCATAGCGACTTTTTGAAATTTTGATTTGGACATAACTCAAAACCAACACAATGAAATCTCGATTTTCCACTTCCATTAGAAATATACTTCACCTGCTCCGAACGTTTCTTGTTTCATAGAAATCCAATTTAAAATGGATTCTGTATATTCGTTTGAAGTTCGAATCGCCAAATTACGAACTGCTGCGCCATTTCGAGCTCGATTTTAATTATAATATAATTATACATTCAACTGTCGTTTATATAATATATTCGATAATATAATTCAACGCTAAACTGAATTATATCTTATAAATGATCCAATTCACACAATATTGTGAATTACACTATTTACGACTATTTCCGAAATTAAATATATTATACTAATATTTATATTAAATAAATATTCAATATTATTTAATTAAACAACCATTTTAAATTACCAAACCATTATTTAAATAATTAAATAAATTATTTATAATATCGTAAAAATACAAGTCGTTACACTTGTAAATCTAGCGTTGGTTTGCTAACCGGCCAAGCTCTATCCGACATATTGTTGACAAAGTCAGTGTTGGTATATCTTGGTCTCATTTTATTAGTTATACACTTAAGGATTACCGACATCTTGTTGACAAAGTCAGCGTCGGTTAGCACAATCGGTCAAGCTCTGTCCCAACTATCTGTCAGTCCACAAGACAGTGCATGCGTGGTATACCTTGGTCTTTAAGTTAGGTGTATGTAATTAGTCATAAATTTTAATTTTTATAGAGATAGAGAATAAGCGATGATGCCCAAACACTTCTTGACCTTATCGATTTGACTAGTCATACACAAGAAAATTAGAATACCACTTTGCGAGCTGTGACAAACAAGTAAGAATTTATTTCATGGCTGCACTATGTTATCAACCGTACCAAATGTCCAAACTAGAGTTTAACATTGAAAACTTGAATTATGTTGAAATTTTGTGATATGTTGAGGTATCTAAAATACAATCAACTAACTGGGAATTTTTAACTTGCTTTGTTGTACCACGTTTCTGAAACGAGTCGTGTTTTCATTTTTTTTTCATTTGCATATATATGTTGGATTCATATAGTTGCATTAGAACTGGAACATACTTCATTTGGATTTTGTGGGTAGTATCCTCTAAAAACCCTCACGAGACACCGCTCGTCCTACTAGGGACACCTAGAGGTTTAACGGCTTGTTGCATATGCTCAATGCAATCATATTTCCTACGAAAGTGTGACCTATCTAGTTTAGCTTTTCATTTCATTTTATTTATTTACTCGAGGACGAGTAAAAGATAAGTGTGGGGGTATTTGATTAACATAGAAATGTGTTTATTTTGTGCTCTTATATTTTATCTTTTGTAAATAAATAAATATTACTTTTGGTATTTTTGGTGTATTTTCATATGTTATCAATAAATGTCTCCTTCATTCTAATTAAAGGGCCAATTACAAAGAAAAAGCTACTTCCCCATATCAACGCTATACTAACTGCAAAGGAAGGTAGCTCATTGGTAAAGGCATAGAAATGTGTACAGAGTGAACTGATTTGATCCTTGGCAAGTCCTATTTTTATGAAGAAAGGAAAAGGAACACGAATGCTTCACACCCCCATGATATGTGTTTTGAAGAATAAATGAACTAAGTGATATATAATATGCACTTGATAAGGATTTTAGAATTTGGCGTAATCCTCTCAAAGAATTCAAATCCAATCAATCAAATTTAATTGTCATGCAAAAAGAAAGGGGAGGCTTTGATTACAAATCTCCAATTAAGCATATGTTTATCTTCCCACTGACTATGTCATACATCAAGAGGAATGCATTGATTACAAATTTTCAAATCAAGCACTATGAAAGGAATATTCCTTTATCTTTGGAAAGAATTTATATCATTTTTGGCCTAATTATTCTCATAGAAAGGGGACTGCATTCCTATAAATACACCTTGTATCCATTATAAACAGTTGTTCATTATTATGTACTTCTTTTCTCCATTTATAAAGTTCTCTTTTATTTTTGTGCATTTTTTTATTTTTATGGCAATTTGTGTTGTTTAGTTAATTAGATTTGCTAGAGCACAATTGCTATTGTAACTACTTTTCTCATTAGTGATTGACCGTTGATTAGATTCAACGCCAATCCTAATTTTTATTTTTGTTTGTTTATTTCTTTTCTGCAATTTTTTACGTCATTACTCTGTTTCATTTTTAATCCTTGAATTGGTTATAGATTCGATTAGATTCAAATTTGTAATTAATTCAATTGCATTTTTTCTTGTTTTTATTGATAATTACAAATTTAGTTATCAGTTCAATTAGATTTGTTCTAAACTAGATTATGATTTCAACTTTAACCCATCTCCAAGCTTTGTCTAACTCGCGCACGAAATATATAAATAATAAAATTTAATATTCCCCCCTGTGTTCGACCTACATATTACACGATCTGTGCGCTTGCAGTTATTATTACAAAATTCGCGCTTTTCTAGTTCTTAGAAAAGCGATGACCATGGACCACAGATATAAGGTGGTGTAAGTGATAAATTCCTATTGGTGCATATGTTGGATAAAATTCAAAACCAGTTAATAAATATTATTTAGAAATAAAAGTGAGTGAGAAAATTTTATGGGGACACTAAACTAGCGGTAAATGACATATAAGATTGGAAGTTAATAAGGAATTAGATTTATAGCTTATAATCAATAAAAGTCTCAATTTAATATTTTTGGAATATCGAGTGAAGATAAATTTTGGCTCTCATAATGTCACCCTCAATGAGAAAAGAAATTAAATGTATGAGATTAAGACTTCCAAGATAAAAAAGGAGACATGATTCCCTATTAGAAGATGTATAACCACCATATCTCTAGTCCACTTTTATGGAGCTATGGCTGGAATCGTTAACATTATGGATCCCTAGTTTGCTAGAAAATTTGGAGGAGGTTTGCTAGTAACTTTATAAATTAGCTTAGGAACTTAGTGTAATTTTAGTATCGATTATTAGTTGTAGATTGACGAACACCAGAAGATGTGAATAGTGCTTAGATGATTCTTTAAAGAGCTTGCACCATGGGCTTTGGAAGGACATTAAGAGTCGTACAAATCAATAATAGTATTAGGGAAGTCATCTTTAGATTACCAGTATGGAACTATTTGGGCGCTTTATGGGTTATGCAAATTGCAGGATTGAAAATTTTACTAACAAATTTCGACTCAGGCCAAATTAGTGTTAAGTGACTTTAGATAAATCAAAATTGATTAGGTAGCTTGTAAAGGTTATAGATTCTGAAAGTCTGAAAAGTTGTCACATTTTTATTAAGCCATATGAATATTAAAAAAAAAAAGAGAATGTATTTATTTGTGGGAGTCCATGACCTTTTTACACATTTTATATTTGACAAGATACCTTCAAAATAAAGTAATTTTGATAGAGGCTAGTCAAAAATGGGGAATTAATCAGCGATAACTCATATATAGGGCTGGAAATTATTCAGAGATTAGATTTACATCCTATAATGAATGAGAGTTTCAATCTCATAATTTTGGAATATTGAGAGAAGATAAAGTTTACCCAGAATGTCACACTCAAGGAAAAAATGTTTGAGACTAAGACTTTTAAGATAAAGAAGATGGCATAATTCTTTATTATAAGTTGTATAACCATAGCATCTCTAGCCCACTTTTATGGAGTTGCAGTTGGAATCATCGACGTTAGTGATCCTTGGCTTGCAAGAAATTTTTGGAGGATGTTTGTTGGTAGCTTTAGAAAATAGCTTAGGAACTTAGTAGAAATTAGTACTGCTTATCAGCTGAAGATCGATCGATGCACAGTAGATTATGTGAATGAAGCTTGGAGGATTCATTGAAGAGATTTCACCTTTGACTTGGGAAGGACATTAAAAGTATATACAAATCTTTTATAGAGTTATGCAGTCATCTTTAGATTATTAGTACGGAACTCGTTGGGCACTTTATGGGTCATGCAGATATTATGACTGTTGTTGGAAAGTTTACTAACAAATTTCGAATTGGACAAAATTAGTGTTAAGTGACATTAGAAATTTTAAAATTGATTAAGGAGCTGGTGAAGGTTGTAGATTCAGAAAGTTAAAAAGGTTTTCACCATATTTATTAGACCTTTTGAATATTAGAAAAAAAAAAGAGAACTTGCTTATATGGTGGAGTCCATGATGTTTCTACGCATGTAATATTTGACAGGATACCTTCACAATAAAGCAGTTTAGGTGTAGCCTAGTCAAAAATTAGGGATTAAGATGGAACCATTGGCGTCTTATGCTATCACAAACATTTTAAGCATGAAACTACAAGAATCCACAATAATGAATTAGACTGGTTCGAGTACATTAAGGAGAAAAATTCTGGTGGAATACATGAAAATTCTTATTTTATGTCTTTAATTCTCCTTTAAACTTTTGTCTCTAAAATTAGGACTTTTGGTCGCATTATGCATTCTAGATTTGATGGTAAGAACTGATTGCCACAATGTTTCACCAACACAGTGCACTCATTTGGAAAATTTTATACGTGATAACCACCCCCATATCTCTTGTTTTAAACTAAAGGAGAAGTGCACCGTATGATGTGCCAGGCCGATACGAGACCATCGTCGAGTAAAGTAAACCGAAATAAAACCTATCTTATAACCCACAGCAAATAGATAATATATAATAATCAAACTAGTGAGTATCCCGTGCTTCGCACACGGGTAGTGTTTAGTTTATGTTTATGCTATATTTAAAAGAATAACAATAAGGAGGGCTGTATGGTGGTGAATGGTTTCGATCGCCTACATTGGAATTTAAATTGATGAAAATAATAATTGGAGTGTTTCATAGAAGTATCGGTAAGCAATTGTATATTAGAAGTTATATTTATGTTGGAATAAGAACAGGTACACACGTATGTTGGTAGCAAAAATATTTATTTGTAAACTATGATTGAAAGGAAGTATACGGTGTGTTGGTAGTGAGATTTACTCACATTAGACGATCATCATTAATAATGATAACTATCACTTGATTCAGACGAATATTTTATTTTGCTATAAATTGTAACGAGCCTCAATCCACTTCCAGTCAGTTCCATTGGGTAGTGTTCGTCAATACGATCCTAACGGATCTTGTTTCGTCCAATTCTGATATCGTATGGCGAGGATATGATATTTACAAGTTAAATACACATTTAAATAAAATAAAACTTGATTTATATTTTCAATGGGCCTTAACCTTTTATTTTCCTTGGCCTATCTTCTTCCAAACCCAACCAGTTTAAACTCTTCTCCCTCCTGCTCATTACCACGCATGGCAGTCCATCCATGGCCATTTCAATATCTATCGATCTACTTATCTTCCTCCTTACTTCATAATACTCCAAACCGAATACACCACGATCCTTCTCTCAAACTCCTCTTTCACCTCATTCTGCTTTTGCTCCATTCGCACCCATGTTCAAAAATCCGTTCTTGGTCAAAATGCTACGCTCCAGTAATTTACAGCGTCACTTTTTATGATTGAATGCCCCAATTTTTTTCTAACAAGTGCGATTCTCCATACTTAAACCAAATACAACAATGAAATCACCCATCGATGCTTTGAAATCCTACTCGCGTGAACCCTAGGTCAACAGTGAACTTTCGAGCGTGACTGAAACTGGATCGCACTTAATAAAACTAGCATGGAATCGAAGAGTGGATGATAAGGAATTCGAATACATATGTATTTTGATTTGTGGATTTTACTATGATTTTATTTTGATTTTTACCAATCTCTGATTCCCTTTCCAGAAGAAGAAAAAGGAGCGGAGGTATTTGCGCTGACTCTGAATGGAATGAAATAAGGGTTTACCAATTTTAACGATATTATATAGGGTTATTCTTTGAAGACGTGGTTTGTTTTGAAGCCATGAAATCTGAGAAGGGAATGTGTGGACGAGAAACCGTATACGTTGGTTTGTTTGTCCCCTTTTATTTTGTAAATTTTTGTACCCCGATGTACACAATTATGTTCACATACAAATCGCTATCAACAAATATAAAAATACCGTTGTGGTCAGTGATGTGCCTGGATTCCAATAATATAATAACATCGGTAGGTTAACTCATATTGTGGAACCCCAAAATGCTGTTTGGGGTGTAAAACACTCCAAATAAAAAGTCGCGTATTTAATTACTTAAAAATTACCATAAAATTCTAAAAATTAAATTACCACTACGTCTCAAAAGAACCTTGTCTAAATTTAAACCCGATATCTAGTTATGTCCAATAAACCGTTACGGTCGATAAACGATTCTATAGCGTCTATTTTAAAATTTGGTTTGGACATAAATCAAAATCTACACGACGAAATCCTGAATTTTCTCTTCCATCAGAAAGATATAGTTCACCAGCTCTGAACGTTTCTTGTTTCACAGAAATCCGGCTTAAAACGAATCCTGTACATTCAGTTGAAGTTTGAATCGCCAAATTACGAACTACAGCGCCATTTCAAGCTCGATTATATTTATAATATAATTACACGTTCAAACCTCGTTTTATATAATATATTCGTTATCGTAATTCAATTTTTAAACTAAATTATATATTTTGAATTCCCCAGTTCACACCATATCGCCATTTCAACCAATTCTGATTATTTCAGAATTAAATATATTATTTAATTATTATATAAATTAAATATTCACTATTATTTAATTAAACGACCATTAAATTATCTAAACCAGTATTTAAATAATTAAATAAATTAATTATTACATCGTTGAAAATGCTGGTCATTACACTAATCTAAAATTAAATTTTGGGGGATTGATATAAAATAAAAATACTCCTTATTTTATTTTGGAGGTTCTACTGAGGCAACGACGGAAGCTTTTCTAGCCTTTTTTATAATTATTCAAAAAATTTATTAAGTTTAGGTGAATCGGAATAACAGTAGTTATAGTTGTTATTTTATTTACAATTCTTTAACTTGTAGTTTATTTACAGTTTCTGTTTATTCCTATTTTTTTAATTTCTTTTTGTTAGTAGTTTACATAAAGTTTTCTATCTTTCTTACAGTTTTTGTTTAATTGATATTCAATTTACCATAAGTTACATTTTCCGTCTTCATTCCCTTTCTTTGTATGAATTTTAAAGTTTACTGAGATTATGCCCAAATATGCCTAAAAGTACATGTATACGACTTATTTAGGCATGGATTAGTATGCCTAATTGCTTATGTTTGATTAGAATTCTTTGATTCTGCGCACATTGGGAAATCTGATTAATTGGAATAATTGAAAAAGGAATTGATAATTTGGGCAAATTTGACATATAATGTAAAGTGTAATAATAGGGAACGTTGGAATGATTATAGTCAAACTTGTTTAAGTTCGTAAAATGGCTATGGCACATTATGACAAAAAATTGGACTGTAACATATATTTGCTTAAATATTATAGATTGTGCAATCATAATAAAGAAACATGGTTTATTTGAAAATATGAATAATACATAAAACTGTAAAAGAGTAATTGTGCTTAATATGAAATATTGGCTTAAAACGATGTTAAATTACAAGCCTAAAATTTTATGGTTATTATATGGTGGCCTTGTAATTAGGCAATTCTATGGTTGTATTGTGATTAGACAATTCTATGACAGTATTTTGGAAAAGGGTTTCGTTAGGCGAAGTATCTCTAAGTGCAGAGCACTAGACGTCTTTGCTACTAAGGCGGACAGTTCCATTCGGCTCCGTGTGGATTATAGAGAGCTAAATCTCACAAAGAAAAATTGTTACCCACTTCCTCGAATTGATTATCAGTTCGACCAACTGGTGGGTGCATCGGTATTTTATCAGTTGGATTTGGTCACTTGTTTTCATCAGCTGCATATGGCAGATGATTGCATACATAGACAATGTTTCAGACTCCTGATGGTTTCTTTGAGTGGTTGGTTATGCCTTTTGGGCTAACTAATGCACCAACTTATTTCATGGGCCTGATGAGCAGGGTATTCAGAGATGTTCTAAATAAATTTATGGTCATCTTTCTGGGTGATATTATTGTATTCCTGAGCAATGGGGATGATCACACTTTACATTTGGGAAAGGTTCTCCATAGTCTTCGAGGACATCAGCTTAAGACGAAGTTATCTAAGAGTCATTTTTGGTGAAGAGAGGTGCGTTTCTTGGGACACATAGTTTCTAAGGATGGATTAAATGTGGATCTCGCCAAGATGGTGGTGGTGCAAGATTGAAAGATCCCTAAGAATGCAAGATAGATGCGGAGCTGTCTTGATCTAGCGTGTTACTATAAGAGGTTCATTAAGGACTTTCCTTGAATTTCGGCATTGTTTACCCAACTTACTAAGAAGAATTTGGCATTTTCTTGGGATGTTGATTATGAGGATTCTTTTCAGGGATTAAAAGAGGCTCTTACAAGTGCACCAGTGTTTGTACTTCGTGTTGGCTCTAAGACATTTACAGTATATACCGATGCATATGGGTCTGCCTTCTGCGTAGTGTTAATCCATGAGGGTAGGATTGTGTGCTACGGGAGCATACAGTTGAGCGTTCATGAGAGAAATTACCCTACTCACGATTTTGAGTCGGTTGTAATAGTGTTTGCGCTTAAGTCTTGGAGACATTATCTACCTAGGTGAGAGATTCAAGCAATTTATGGATCATAAGTCTCTGAAGAATTTACTCTCATAGAGGGACCTCAATCTAAGGCAACAATAGTGAATAGAGTTTTTAGCATCATACGACTTTGTGATTGCTTATACCCTATGTAACACCCCATATTTTTCTACGAATATTAATGGACGAATTAAAAGAATACTTAATTTTAAAAAGTAAGAATTAAGTAATAACATACTATATCACTACGTTCGTGTCAAAATTCTAGTCAAGATGGACCCAAAGTTTGCATTAAACGGATAATGTATGAGAAAGTTATGGACCTTGGAAGTTTATATACATATAAGGGAAATATATGTATATATATATATACTAATAAAATAAAAATCAACCTAAAATTCAAGAAAAAAATTCAAAACAGCGGAAGTCGGAAGGCAAAACGCCAAAACGACCTATTTTATGGGACGACCCAAGACCCGCTGGGTTGACCCCAGTGTCAACTCAGGGTATTTGGAAAAGACCCCGTCATCCTAGAATGGTCTGTGACGAAATTTTGTGTTTTAGGGCTTATGTGTCGCACTGTGGTTGGATGGGTGACATGTCTCTTTGGTTTAGATGGCTCTGATGACTCCTATGCTAATCTAAAGGCAATGGTTTGCCTAACACACCTATAAATACATATCCAAACCTAAACCCTAATTCTATTATTCGGTCTCATGGCACCACCATGCCGCCAAACTCTTATCTAAACCTAGTCACCACAAAAACCTAAATCAAATCAAAAAGTTCTTCATCAACCTAGAGGATTAATCAATATCAAGTTAGAGTTCTTCAACAACATTAAGCGATTCAATTATCTTTTCTAGTCCAAACACTGTAAGTTCAGTTATTTTTAGATTTGAACACCTAAATCTAGTCTTGACATGTAATAAGATGAAATTGAGACTATGCATGATTCTAAGTTGTTCTTTTGCTTCTATTCTTATTATCATGATGCTATTATCATCAGTTTATCTTGTGGTACATCAGTTTTTCATGTTCATGATGATGTTCTTATCAAGTCTTAGCCTTCATGCCTGTGATGATATTTTCATGCCTATTTTCTCTCTGTTCTTATTTTATGCAACTTCTATCTCCCCCTATTTATTTATATTATTGAACCTGGGTTAACTTCGAACCTAGGATGAAATCGCAAAATACGAACGTTTGGAATACGGGGAATATTGGGTATTGCCTATTTAGGTGAATTTATGGGCATAACATGTTTGGTGGAATTATTGGGCATAATTTGTGATGGATATGGGGTATTATTATTATTATTGCAAGTTTGGGTAAACTGGCATGTAAATCAATATTCGGGCATATGTAAATTGGCATGTAAATCAATAATTGGGCATTTGTAAATTGGCATGTAAATCAATATTTGGGCATATGTAAATTGGCATGTAAATCAATAATTAGGCATATGTAAATTGGCATGTAAAACAATAATTGAGCATATTATAATTAGCATGTAAAAGTTGGAATTGGACATAATTGGCAAGTATATAATTTAATTAAATCTAATGGACGCCTAAGACACGAGGTTAGATTTGAGTTATGGCGTAAGGCTGCCCGGAACCGCCCGGCACATCCAGCAACTGCTACGACAACAACCTAATGTGAGAGGTCAAAGTTGAAGATCAGATGGGTAATAATGCCTAACACGAGGTTAGAATGAGTTTGTGGTGTAAGACTGCCCGGAACCGCCCGACACATCTAGCAACCGCAAACAACAAGTCTAATGTGAGAGGTTAGCGCATTGAATGCTTGAACCCGAGGTTGGAATGGGTTTGCAGTGTAAGACTGCCCGGAGCCGCCCGACACAATCCAGCTACCACAAATAAGTCCAATGTGAGAGGTTGATGCATTAATAAATAATTAATGCTAAACAAACATGTTAAGTATGGTAGGGTTAAGTCAACATGTAACACTTAACCAATATGACATGACAAGTGGGTGGGTTAAGTAACTCGACTAGAATAATGACACTTAACCAATATAACATGATGAATATGTGGATTAAGTAAACTTGAATTGATTGATTGATCACACTTAACCAATACAGGGGGTATACGAATAGACCCTAGGACGACCCTAGTAGCGGGACCCTTTTCAGCAGTAACCCACATTAGGTATCAACGGGACCCTGAGCTAGGCAGGGAGGGGCACGATTACTGGGCGGATTATAAGCGATCAAAATAGCGGCAGGTGGTACGGTAGTGCAGGTTCCAACGGATTACGAGCGTGCACGTAATTCTGACATGGGAAAATTTAGACACTGAGTACCAAGTAGGTATAAAGCTGTGCACTCTCGAACTATATCAGTTTGCCACCCTAGAAAATGATACAACCTATGGTGGGACCAACACAGGTATCTACAAGTAGGGGCCGGGTTGATACAAACACATGCGGAACGTTATGAGTAGGAGCCGATCAATTAAGATAGGTACGGTGGGGACAGGTAAACTGTCAATATGAGGTGGGACCCTCATCATGGGATATGTACCTATAAAACTATCATGTGGGAAATGGGGATCACTTATCTTGTTTTGTAACAAATGGCATTAGTTAAACACAAGTTAGGTGGTGTAGAGAAATTAGGAATCAGTACGATACCTTATCATGTTCTAGTCTTATCTTATGCTTATCTCGTTATCTTGCGATGCTTACTATCATGGTTATGTCTTGTATCCAGTTTATTCATGTCATGTTACCTTTACCTGTTTACATGCTGAAAGTCATTGGACTTATCAGGCTTTATGTCTGACTCTGTTTTTGTTTTTCCTTCTTTCTTCCATTTTTCCGCCTCCCAAATCCACAAGGAGGGAATACCACCGCTTAGTTCAGATTCTTTTCAAGCTCGAAGATTGTGATGTATTTCTTTGGACTCTTTGCTTTACTGCTCTGGTTGGCTGCTGCTTAATTGGGAATAATGTTATGTTATTTTGTATTATGCTTCTTTTGAGAAGCAAGATAGATATTTGATGTAATGGATTTTTATGTTTTGGTGTTGATGTTTGAAATAACCCTTATGAAAGTTTATCCTATTACGCTACTATGGAATAAAAGTTCTAATTGTTTTCCGCTGCTTAAATTTGTCTATTTTGTAATTTTATCTATTCTATACTCTTATGACCCCCACTAAAGTTAATGCATTCCCTTTGTGAGTGACCTTAATGGAGGTAGGGTGTTATACGTGGTATCAGAGCTGAAGGTTGCCAGAACGGATAAAAGATTTTGAAAGCTATTTTCAAATGCATATTTTAAAGAAAATATTTTCAAAACCATGATTTAAAGAAGCATTTTCAAGGAAAAGTACTGTTATTTTAAAAAGGCATATCCCCAAAGCCATATGCACTGTCCTTCTTTTCTTTGTTTTGAATCCTTTCCTTTTTCTTTTCAGCATATCTGGGGAACCCGAGATACCTGAGGGTGTTCCGATACCCGCTTGGTTCAGACGATACCTAGAGTCTAGGGCCACTACCGCGGGCCCAGCCAACGTTCCTCCTCCTCCTCCCCCAGCTGTTGTCGCTCCTCGCGTAGATGCTTTTCCTAAGATTTGTAAGGATTTCCGTGCTATGGGCGGAAAGATCTTTAAAGGGACTGAGACGTTTGTTGAAGCACGGAAATGGCTCAAGGAAACAGAAGAGATGTTTGCTATCTTTGAAGTGGATGATAGGAGGAAGATACAATTGGCTGCTTGGCTAATGAAGGAAGAAGCCTCTTACTGGTGGGAAGTTACCAGTGCTGAGCAACCAGTTGAGACTTAGGTGGACTTTAGGCGGAGGTTTGAGATGAAGTTCCTCTCGCCAGCTGAACAAAGCCTACAGATGGAGAAGTTTCTAGCACTCAAACAAGGGAGTATGTCAGTTAAGGAATACATCAACAAATTCAATTTGCTTGCAAGATTTGAGTTGGAGTTGGTAGGTACACCTCACAAGAAAGCTTTACGTTTTGCTAGAGGCTTGAATGAACCATTTCATGGTCTAGCTATGTCCCATATTCCAATGGGTGCAACTTTTGAGATATTGGTCGATATGGCGCTATTACATGAAGAAGACAAGGGTTGGAAGAAAGAAGTGAAGAAGGATGAACCTCAAAACAATAAGGTGGACAATAAGAAGGGTGGAAAGAACAACAAGCCACGCGACAAGAGGAAGTGTAACTATTGTGGTATCATTGGCCACATCGCTAAGACTGTAGAAAGAAGAAGAGGAAGACGGGTGGTTGTTTCCATTGTGGTGAGACAGGACATGTGGTTAAGGATTGTCCAAAGAAGCAAGGGCAAAGGGCAGGACCTTTTGGAGGGCAAGTTCATGCTCTCATGGCACCCACTCAAGAGAGCGGTAGAAATATTTCCATTGAAAGTTTAGTTTTTCTTGTTGATCATCATGTACGCACTCTTTTTGATTCTGGCGCATCGCATTCTTTTATATTCACTTCTATAGTACAATCTCTGCACCTTAGTACATGTACAGTAGAGGATCCTATTGTTGTCTCAAATTCGATTGGGAGTTCGGCTCATTTATCTATGATTTGTTTGGATTTGGGAATATCTATACTTAGTGTTGAGTTTTGTAACACCCCACACCCGCTAAGGTCACTCACTAAGGGAATGCCTTAACTTCGGTGGAGTATTTTATGTGAATATAGAACAGAAAAATTACAACAAGACAGATATAAGTAATACTTGAAATTTAAAACATCATTTCATTGCAGCAGAAGGTAAACATGTTTGGTTACATATCAAAAACCAACAAGAGTCAAGTACAAAATATCCATCTCGTTAAAACATAACTACATAATCCCACTACATACTAATAGCCATAATAGAAAAGATAATCGAGCTTTACTTCAAGAGTCCAAGCTCCAAAAATAGATAAAGCAATCTGATCAAAGCCCACTAGTGCTAGGCCCACTCTGATAACCTGAGGGTTGGGAAAAAGACAAAAACAACGGGGTCAGACATAAGTTTGAGTGAGCCCTATAACTTTAACAATACAATCATTAAAGTGATTAGGGTATGATATAAACCTGGTACGGTACAACTGGGGATAAATGACTACACTAAGCAGCCAACTAGACTTAGGATGAACTAAGATAACGGTAAAGACGCGCCTATCCACCCAAGGATAAGTACTACACTGCACCACACCAGATCTACCCACCCAAGGGTAATTCCTACACTACACCACACCAGATCTACCCACCCAAGGGTAATTCCTAACTTAAGGATTGATCCCACTAAGTGTACTTAGTAATCTTAATAGTAGTCTCGTGTACCCCTAGCTGACTACATAGGTGCCGTCTGCCCCTATCTCCACTAGGTGTACCCACAACTTAAATGTTGATCCCACTAAGGGCTTAGAAAATTTAACTAGTAGTTTCGTGTACCCCTACCTGACTACATAGGTGCCGTCTGCCCCTATCTCCACTAGGTGTACCCACTACTCCCATTTGATCGGCTCCCTAACGTAGATACCCGTGCTGGCCCCACAGTGGGGTGTATCACTCCCCAAAGTGGCAACCTGATACAATCAACGGTGCACGGCTTATACCTACACGATGCAACAACGTCTTACCTACCAGCCCGGGTCCACACACGCATATGAAACCCGTTGGACTTGCGTTGCCACCGCTAACCCGTTTTGGCCTCTTATAGTCAAACCGAGTACGCGTGTCCCGTCCTCGACATGGGTCGAGCCCAATAAGATACATATGGGTTACTGGTTGAAATGGGCCCCCAAAAGCTACCCACCTAAGCTTGTCCCTTCTAGTGTATCCCACTTAACCCTTTTTAATAATCATGCCTACTTACATGTTTAAAGTTTGGTTAAGTCATCTAATCATATTTCAATTGCCACTCAAGGCACCCACTAGATTTCCACATGCCACCCAAGGCACTTACTTGATTTCCTCATGCCACCCAAGGCACTTACTTAACCCTTTAATCATGTTTAATTACATGTTCCACTTTGGTTAAGTATTCTAATCGTATTTTCTATTGCCACCCAAGGCAACCACTAGATTTTCCCCATGCCACCCAAGGCACTTACTTAACCCTTTAATCATGTTTAATTACATGTTCCACTTTGGTTAAGTATTCTAATCGTATTTTCTATTGCCACCCAAGGCAACCACTAGATTTTCCCCATGCCACCCAAGGCACTTACTTAACCCTTTAATCATGTTTAATTACATGTTCCACTTTGGTTAAGTATTCTAATCGTATTTTCTATTGCCACCCAAGGCAACCACTAGATTTCCACATGCCACCCAAGGCACTAGATTTCCACATGCCACCCAAGGCACCCACTTAACCCCTCATGCCCCACTACATGCTTATCTGGTCAAGTGTTTCTTAATTGATTAAGAACGTAACCGTTGTAAAGACCTCTCACATTAGACTATCTTTTATGGCACCTGGATTTGCCGGTCGGGTCCGGGCAGCCTTACGCCATAACCGAGTCTAACCTCGTGTCTTTACACTTGTCACGTTTTAAGTTTGTGCCTAAGACCTCTCACATTGGGCCAATCATTTGTAGCCGCTGGATTTGCCAGTCGGTTCCGGGCAGTCTTATGCTACAAAAGGGTCCAACCTCGTGTCTTAGTCGATTAATTACACCTAATTAATCACCCCCATAATTTGTATTAATTATCCCTAATTAATTACAAATTTAACGATGTACATAATTGACTCAATTATGTCCATCCACTTTATGGTATGCATAATCATACCAACTTCACACCATTTCATTAACATGAATATTAACCCCATCATTCCCCACGTACTTCGCTAACATGACATACTTAAAAGGGAAGATTCATTACACATTCAATGGGTTCAACTTGCATAACATTAGCATCAACATGGGTTTTAAAGGTGTCAACATGCATATAGCATCAAACCAAACTAGCATAAATAACCAACCCAAACTTGCATGAATCACATATGTCATAAAGAGGGTAACTTGCATAAGCTACTTATGTCATTCAAAGGGGTAAACTTGCATATGTATGTATGACATACAAAGGGGTTAACTTGCATATGTATGCATATCATCCAAAGGTGTAAACTTGCACATGTTACTTGCATATAATCAAACACCAAACTTGCATAACATGTCATATATGAACTTGCATATAATCAAACACCAAACTTGCATAACATATCATATATGAACTTGCATATAATCATACACCAAACTTGCATAACATATCATATATGAACTTGCATATAATCATACACCAAACTTGCATAACATGGTGTCATAATGGATCAATGTTTATCATAGCGATTTGCATAACTAGCATCATGAACACATAGCCTAAAACTTGCATAACTTGCATAACATCATGGTCACCTATCATATGACTTGCATAACATCATGATCACCTATCATATGACTTGCATAACTTGCATAACATCATGATCACATAGCATATGATAACATAATCTTGCATTGATCCACATTCATAGCCATAACCTCATTATATCCTATCATAATCATTTCAACAATTGGTCATTAAGGCTATAGAAACTCACAACTTGTTGATTAGCACTCCTAAGAATAAGATTAATTTGCTAGAGTTGATTAGAGGTTGATTTGAGAAGCTTTCCTCCTCTTTAATTTGTTGGTGGCTCCTCCTAGTTGCATTTTGACAGCATAACGACGTTGTCTCCAATTTTAGTATGAATTAGGGTAGTCTTAGGGTGTATTTATAGAGTAGTTAGGTGTTTTAGGCCATTAGGTTAACCCTAAATCAGATTAGAGCCGTCAGATCTCGTCCTAGCCACCAAGCACAGCCCAAAAGTCATCAGGTTGCACCCAGGTCACACAGACCGACAGGGGGGGTCGACCCCGGTGTCGACCCCTGGGGAGGGGGTCGACACCCATGTCGACCCTAGGGTTGACTCCCTCTGCCTGGCGGGAATTTTCCCGCCTCTTCTGAAATGTTTAAATTTTTGTATTCAAATCTGTTTTGAATTTCTGAAAACTTCTTCGGGCCTTAACTGGGTCATACGGACTCCAATTTTCGAAAACTCGGACTCTATTTCGCGTATTTTTCCGAGACGAACGCAATGGCATAGCCCGTTTCCCCTGATTCAGATTTTAAAATTTAATTCTGCCCTGATTTATATTATAACAAGTTATTCAACATACGGGGTGTTACAAGTTTCGACGCAACGCACATGTTCTTGGTTTCATAGGCTATGGGTTGATTCTAGGGATGGATTGGTTATCCAGAAATGGTGCCATTCTCGATTGTGAAAGGAGGGTAGTTAGATTTTTGACTCGTCTCGGTAATACCCTTGAAATCTCATGTAACCCCAAGGGTTCTGTCATGCTTAGCTACCTAGAATCTCTTGATGCATCTTTTGATAATTTGCAATATGTTCTAGTGGTCCGTAAGCATCCCGATGTCTTTGGTGAGGTAAAGGGTTTACCCCCAAAACGTGAAATAGATTTCTGCATAAACTTTGTTGATAATGCCAAACCAGTTGCTTTAACCGTACGACACAAGGCTCCTACGGAATGGAAGGAGCTTAGTAAACATGTTAAAGAGTTGCTTGAGAAGGGGTTTATTAGGAGAAGTATTTCTAAATGGGGTGCTTCAGTAGTATTCGTTACTGAGGCTGATGGTTCACTTTTCTTATGTGTGGATTATAGAGTGTTAATCAAGCTGTCTAAGAAAAATAGGCACCCACTTCCAGGAATAGATGATTTGTTTGACCAGCATGTAGGTGCATCTGTTTTCTCACAACTAGATTTGGCTATGGGTTTTCATCAGCTAAGAGTGGCTGAGGACAATATAAACAAGACTGCTTTTTGGACCCTTGATGGTGTCTTTGAATGGCTCGTCATGCCTTTCGGCTTGACGAATGCACCCACATATTTTGTTGACTTGATGAGTAGGGTGTTTAGGGAGTTCCTTAATAAGTTTGTGGTAGTCTTCGTGGACGACATCTTGATTTTCTCAAAGAACGAGGAAGAACATACTTTGCATTTGAGGGCAGTCATGGATACCCTTCGAGCACATCAGCTTAAAGCAAAGTTCTCCAAATGTCACTTTTGGAGAGAAGAAGTAAGGTTTCTAGGACATGTGGTGTCCAAAGACGGGATAGCTGTAGACCCCGCAAAAGTAGTTGCGGTGCAAGATTGGAAGATCCCCAAGAATGCAACAGAGGTGTGAAGCTTTCTTGGATTAGCAGGCTATTATAGTAAGTTCATCAAGGACTTTGCGAAGATATCAGCCTCACTTACTAAACTGACGAAGAAGAATCTAGCCTTTTCTTGGGACATTGATTGTGACATTGCTTTCCAAAGATTGAAAAGGGCTCTTACAACAGCCCTAGTGTTGACATTGCTAGACGGGAGTAAAATGTTTACAGTATACACGGATGCATGCGGTACGGGACTAGGTGTTGTCTTGATGCAAGAAGGGAAGGTAGTAGCTTGTGGTGGAAGACAGTGGAAAGTACATGAGAAAAACTACCCAACCCATGATCTAGAGTTAGCTGCCATTGTTTTTTGTACTTAAGTCTTGGCGCCATTATCTCTTAGGTAAGAAGTTTGAATTGTATACTGACCATAAATCGTTAAAGTACCTTTTCTCACAGAAAGATCTTAACTTGAGGCAACAAAGGTGGATGGAGTTCTTAGCATCCTACAATTTTGAGATCGCATATACCCCTGGCAAGGGTAATGTTGCAGCTGATGCCTTGAGTAGGAAGAAGTTGACTTTGAGTCCTATGTTTGTGGAGAGGCAGAGCTTAGATTACATAGCGGCCTTTGACTTTAGACCCTCTATCGATTATGTGACCAGTTTGTTAGCATCCTTAGAGGTGAGATCTATGCTTTTGGGACGAATTGAAGAGGCCCAGCGAGACGACCCACAGTTTCTTTAGCTAGTAGAAAAGCTCATAGGAGGGGAGTCTTCGAGCCATCTTGGTAGGTATACCCTAGATGACAAGGGTTGGTTACATAGGAACGGGAGACTTGTGTACCACAAGACGAGAAATTGAGGAAGACAGTTCTTAAGGAAGCCCATCATTCTAAGATGACTATACATCCCGGTAGTGACAAGATGTACAAAGACATGAAGCGAGATTTCTTTTGGGCCAGAATTAAGAAGGACGTGGTTGGGTTCATTTCTAAATGCTTGGTATGTCAGCAAGTCAAGGCTGAGCAGAAAAAGCATGGTGGACTGCTTTATCCTCTAGAGGTTCCACAATGGAAATAGGAGAGTATCTCGATGGACTTTATAGATAGGTTGCCTAGGTCTAGAAGAGGCAATACCAGTATTTGTGTGATAATGGATAGACTTACGAAGAGTGCTCACTTCATTCTTGTCAAGAGAAAGAGGACTGCATCATCGTTAGCAACTATTTATGTTAGGGAGATAGTTCGTTTGCATGGGGTACCTTCTAGCATAGTACGCGATCGTGATCCCATCTTTACTAGTGACTTTTGGAAAAGTTTGCAAGAAGCAATAGGGACTCAGTTATGCTTGAGCACGGCGTATCATCCTCAGACGGATGGCCAAACCGAAAGGGTGAATCGGATTCTAGAAGACCTTTCGAGGCCTTGTATCTTGGACTTTGGCGGGACATGGGAGGACCACCTTCCACTAGTAGATTTTGCGTATAATAACAGCTATCAGTCTAGCATTGGCATGGCACCTTTTGAAGCTTTGTATGGACGACCATGTAGATCACCAACTTATTGGTGGGAATCCACAGATAAGCTAGTACTTGGGCCAGATATGATTAGAGAGACTTCAGAGAAAGTGGATCTAATTCGAAGACATATGAAGACCGTGCAAGATAGGAAAAAGTCATATGCTGATAGGAGAAGGACTGACCTTGAGTTCAGTGTTAGAGACATAGTCTTTGTCAAAGTCACTACAAGAAAAACCGAGATTAGCGATAGATTTTTAGCAGCGGAAAATTCCGTCGCTAATTAGCGGCGGATTTCCTTGGGCTTTGCAAGAGAAAATATTCTGGATTTTATATGTCATCTTGTTATAAATTATTACCGTCGAATACAAATTCTGTCGCTAAATCAATGGAAATTGCAGCTCTTTACCGTCATATAATATTTGATGCTAAATTCCGTTGCTAATAGAGTCGGATTACCGTCGACATAATTTTGAAGCTATTTTCCTGCAGTTTTCCAAGAGATTTGAAACGAACTTTTATATTTTTTATTTATTAAATGTTTAAATTTGTGGTATTACTTAGTAATTAAATTTTAAATAATTAATGTTAACAATACATTAGTAATTAATAATAAATAATGACTATTAGAAGTAAATAAAATTCAATAGTTGATGTTGATTATTTTTTTTTTTGAAAATTAATGCTGATTAATTATTAATTACTACATAATATTAACTATTTTACAAATCCTTATTTCTTAATTAAAATTTGGGAAGGCTTATACAATTAAGCCATGATAAATTCTGTAAAATATATATTTAATAATCAAATAACCATTGATTAATACTTAATAATTAAAAAATAATTTATAATAATTAATTTTTATTGATAAAAAATTATTGCTAAACAAATGGTAACTAACAATATATTTATTACTTAGTCTCTAATATTTGATGATTATATTTGAAATCATATTAAATATGTATTAATTTAAAAAGTAAAATTTTGGAATTTTCTAAAATATATTTAATGTTATTCATAAGTTTTAAATATAAAATTTTTAATTTTTCATAAGATTCGAAAATATTCTTTTAAATAAATATATAAGTTTGTAAAATATTCAAAATTATAAAGAATTCCAAAATGATTAAAGAATTTCAAAATATTCGACAATATATACTTGGTTAGTTATATTTTTTTACTTTTTTGGCTGCTAGTTTCATTTTGAAATATTGTAGACAAATTGGGTGGACTTGTGCTCAAATTCATAACTCGTTGATTTTTTTTTATACTGTTTATTTCAATGTTATGCATTCTAGACAAATTGATTAAGCAAATAATATGTTACTTAATCCAGAAGTTTTTTCTTGGTTAATCTTCAATTTAGAAAGTTCTTCATAAAGACCGAGGTGTTACAGAAATATAATTGATAAATAATAATACTAATTATAACCAAAGAGTGATAATGAAGAATTAATTTAAAAATTATTATTTTTAAATATTAATAATTAATCAAATAATGGATAATAATTAATAAATTATAAATATGAGTCTTTCTATTTTTTCACAACCTGCATCAATCGTCCGCTTAACTTAGAAAAGAATAGGCGCCACAAAGAATATAAACATTACCATACAAGTTATTATTTCCATGCCCATTTATGGCTTTCACATGTAACTATATATCTTCTCTCACGAACATTACGTGTTGATTATGTTTTCAATTGTGTTGAATAAGTAAATAATTACATATCGAACATTGTGTATTTTTTAAAAACGGAATTTTCTTGAACATTGTTAGTAATTAATATCGACTATTAATAATTAGTTATTGATAATCTATCATTAGACGAAATTTTAATTTGAACTATGAAATAATTACTATTCAATAATTAATGAAATAATGAATAATGATTATTATTCAATAAATAATATAATAATGAATAAATAATGAATAACGACTATTACATAACTATGAATGAAAATTAATTTTTAATAATTAATATTAACAATCAAAAATAAAAATAAGTAATCAACATTAATAATAAAGATTAAATAATTAATATTAAATATATATTAATTAACAATTATAATTACTATTAATATTCAATAATTACATAATAATTAGTATTCAATTAAGAGGAAATAAGTAATAATTAATATTTAGTAAATAGGAGTAATATCTAATATTTAATAACTAGTAATTAATAATATTAAATAATTAGTATTAAAAAATTAATAGTAAATAATAATAATAATTAAGACTAATAAACAATAATTATTACTAAATAATTGAAATTACGGTTGAGAGGTGAAATAGTTACTATTAGTAACTAATTGTTTTTTAATAACTTTTCCCTTAAACGTTGTAAATATCAATTTGCTACAGTAAATGTCCAATTAATCATATGTTTAGTATTTTTAAGAGAAAGGTAGCCGCTGAATGAAAAGTTGAAATTATTACAACTAGACTAAATATAAAACCCTTGATTATTTTTAACCATTAGATCTACAGTACCAACCAGGATCATACCACTCTTCTTCGTACCAAACCCTAAATATAAAAACCTTCGCTCCACTATTCAGCAGCCGCCTCTTTTTCTCACTTAGATCTGGTTGCTTAAGCTAAAAAAAAATTAAATTAAAGCTTCCATGTTAATCTTCCGATAATCATCTTAGATACCCATCGATTTCTTGTTTTCTCCAAAATAGCCGACAATTTGACATCGATTTCTTCGCCATTCGTCGCCTGGAATCCGACGACTGGCTATTTCCACTTTCTCTAAACCGTCCGATCGAGATCTGAGATTTATAGCAAGATCTCTAGCAGGAGTTCTGGCTGTTGGCGGTGGTTTCATATTTATTCAATCTCCTGGTTTACAAACATACTCTGATTTGAAGGATCCTAGATTTATTCTTGGAGAGTCATTTCGTAGAAGAGTGTTCTTTAACTATAAGAAACTACAAAGATTGCGAAGTAGAGTTGAAAAGTTCTTAATTTCAAAAACCCGTACATACTTAGAAGTGCTCTTGACAAAGCAAAAGGTGTACGAGAAATCAGAATTTGAAATTTCAAGAAGAATGTGCAGCGGAACAGCATTGGACATCAAATGGATACAATTATCTAGTAAGATATCTAACTTGCAATAACAATAATACATATTCAGTGTCACTTAGTAGTAATTTGTTAGATTTGCATGCATGAAGAAACTATCTACCCTATTCATACTTATTAGTAGAACTATAGATTGAGAGACAGTTTTACATAGAAACAAGAGATAGAAACAAATCCACCTAGGAAGCTAGTTAATAGTCATGATTAACCGAATTATAATTATAATTATCACTAATGACCTGCATCTTGTGTCCTGATGAAAATAGCAATACGATAAAGGGGCAAGTAATTCACTTGGTGGTGGCGCTGGTAACTCATAGCCAATTACGACTTCTTGTTCATTTTTGGTTCCAGTAATATCATTATAATTGTTGCTCTAACTATATACGTCGTTACTACTCCCCTCATTATTAATGTTAGCAGCAACATACCGGTTTCTTCATTATGATTTGGGTATATTGTTGCATTGCTGTTACATTCATCTTGAAATTCTCAGTTTGAAAAACATATGCAGACTGGGTTTGTGTAGATTCAATCTCATGCATGATTTATGGATTTACACTACTTGAGATGCTAAGTACTTTGGTTATATGATGGGTAAATTATAAATTGAAGAAATAAGATTTACACTTGGAATTGGGTGCAATGTAGATGGATTGAGAAACAGTTAATAGTGTCATATTTTCATGAGTTCCAGTGATTTGGTGGATAAATTTCTTGAGTGTCCTCTTCTTCTAAGGTATAATTGTGGTTCCAGGATTGAGTTTCTTATCTTTAAGCTATTATGATAGTTTTTTTTTTTTACTGAAAATGAAGTTTTAAGGATTTCAGAAAGTCAAATTGTAAACTGCATATGTTGTTATGAAGTAAGGATATAATTGAAGCTTTATACACCAGCTGTTAGCCTGTCCTTTAGGCATAAAACAATCAACTTATGTTGTAAACACACAGAGTTATAGAAATTCTTTGTAGTAGAACCCTTTAAGAACATGCTTGTAGTATCATTTATATATCATTTAGCCTTATGTATTATCAGTCAATCCCACAATCTGTGCAAAACATATATGGTTTCCTTTTTATATTGTTCATTTGTACATAAAAAAAAATAAGTATAGTAGTGATTTTCCTGTCAAGATTTAATGAATAACCGTGCCACATGTATTGATTGTTATTTTTTGAGCATTGAACATGGGTCTTAATAAAATCTCATGCATGCATAACTAGTTACTAACACATTGTTTTATAATGCAGACAAGACTTTCCTATTACCAAAATTGAAGTGTATATTCAATCTCATTTTGTTGGTAGCATGTGAGCTTCCTGTTGCTTTATCCAAGCTATGAATTAGAACTAGTTTAGTTTGTTAAAAAAACGAATGATGCAACGTGAGCGAACTATAATGAGAGTTGTTAGAGCTCCGTCCAACAGGCAGCATGCCGGAATTTGGTTTCACCTTAAAGTAGCTAAAAATCAGTAAACGATTAGTTTGTTTCTCTGTACTCTTCTACGAGTAGTGATTAATTATGGGAACAATTAATTAATTTTTTTTTTTGGTGATTGATTTGAATGTAGAGTGCGGATGCTGAGTTCGCCGAAAATACCAAAAAGCTACATAAGAATCAAGTATTGCTTCCATTATATTCTTGTTTCAGCTTAATCATTTTATTTCTTGCATGCTTTGTTTCTTTTGGCCGTTGTTTGCTTTTCAATCACCAAAAATTTTTGACCTTTTTCCTATCCAGACTTTTTTTCAACTTTTTATTTTTGATAAATTTCGGGGATGGTGGGATGAGAGTTAGGCTGTTGATGAAGTACTTGTTAAATAAGCTTGGTCAGAATGATGACTTTGAGGTCTTTATTTTACATGACTATGTAACTTTTTGCTTAGTTATGCCGCACTCGCTAAATTCTAAAAGATAAAGAACATTTTGAAGTGGAATATCTAGATGCTAATTTTTTTCATAATTAAATCTTACAGTGAGGATGGTCTACACAAGAGTGTAAGATATAGTGTATCAGCTAGCACTCCTAATGGAAACAAGAAGCTAGATTCAGCTTACAGAGTAGCACAGGGAAGAGCTGCTGCTTGTCCCATCTTCCTATTTTTCTTTGTAAGTAATATTTCTCATCGCATGTTGTTTCATGATATCACATTATATAACTTAGCCTCCAAATTATAAGGTCTTCTAAACTTTTGCATTTTGGAAATTCAAAGCTAATTCCAATGGAAACGAGTATGCATGTGTCTGAACAATAAAAACTCGTGTCCAGTCAACAAAAATGTGCATAATAAAAAGTTATCAAGTGACAAATTATGAATACTGGTATAACTACTCACAAAAGGTGAGTGCAACATCCTTCATCATCCTTTAAAATGTGAGATAGTCATTTGTTAAATGAATATCTCTATGTAAAAAGTGAATAATTAGAGTGCTTGTTTGAAATGTTGTAATATTAGTAGTCACTGTGTCACCGGCTTTAATATATCATTCCTGAGAACTATCAAGAGAATACATATGGAGCCTCTACTTGATAGCAGAAATTTTATACTCAATGCAACACTGACATTTTATGCAGATTCTGAAGCTTATGGATAGAGATAGTTTTCTTCACAGCAGTTAATGAGGCATGCCTGGTATTAGACGAGGGAATTACTATCAAGGCATTCGACCTTGATATTGCTGGCATTATGGTTGGGTATGTTAGTTAGACTTATTTTGGTGTAAATATGACGTTATGTGGTTTTAGTATGGTTATGGAAGATACGTGTTTGTATTTGGGATAATGTTAGCACCAACTGAAAATTTTTGTTCATAATTCAACTTGATGTATGAATTGATAAAGGATTATGGATGTTGTGGTTTTTTGTATGTGATTATGAATGTTCTTTTTAGTTCTAAATTAATATTGTTGGTTAATTTATCTTTATTTTTTAATATGTTATTTATTTCAGTGTTCATAGTTGAATGATGTTATATATATATATGGCAGATCAGAAGGGGAATAGCGGCAAGTTACCAACAAAAAAGTGAGGTTAAGTTAACCCCAATTAATTTTCCATCGGTAATCCTTTGGAAATTAGTAAGGGTTTACCAACGCCTTTTATAAATAATAATTCATTATAAATTACTTATCCGTCGGTAAATTTTCGGTAAATAAATTAAAATTAAATTAATAAATAAACTTATATTTTTATTATATAATTAGTAAAATGACGGAAAACTGTCGGAAAACTCATGCTAAATTCCATCGCAAAATCTGACACAATTACCGTCATGGTTTTTACCGACAACAGTATTATGCAGGAAATCCGTCGCTAAACCAAAATAGCGACGGAATTGAAGCGGATATTTCCGCTGCTATATGCGGTTTTTCTTGTAGTGAGTATCACCATTAAGGAATGTTGTTCGCTTTGGATCGGTAGGGAAGCTAGCACCGAGATTCGTAGGACCGTTTCCTATTACAAAGAGAGTTGGACAGATGGCCTACAGAGTAGAGTTACCCGAGAAGCTTAGTGGTGTACCTAATGTGTTTCATGTATCACATTTGAGGAAGTGCTTACATGACACCTTGGAAGTGGTGGAGTCGAGCATACTTGAGGAAGTTGAAGTGGAGCGAGATGCCACGATTAGACGAGCCCCTACGTGCATCCTTGGATCGGAGGTCAAGAGGTTATGCAACAAAGAAGTCAAGCTAGTCAAATTTTGGCAAGTGATGAAGGAGACGCTACTTGGGAGACAAAAGCTAAAATGCGTACGTTGTAACCTTTTCTCTTTGAGGGTATGTTCTTAATTTCCCCTTTTTCTACCGCTTTGTTTATACTTGTTCTATCGTTTAGGACATCCTCTTGATTATATCATCGACCTTTCGCTAGGAATATCCTATGATTGTAAACAAGTATTTGAGACATGTTATGTTTGGTGGATGCAGGTAGTTGCTAGTGGTAGCTCGTGGATGCATTGACACACACCTTAGGCACTAGATCGGCTCAAGTCACTTTCACATTGCATATATATATATATATGTGTTTGGTTATGGATGAGATTGAAATTGGACGCGTTATCATATGAGTGTTGCATATGAATGAATGCTTGTGCACTCATGTAGAGGTTATGAAGTACATTAGGAATAATTGCATACATAATTGGACTCATGACACTAACATAATTCGCATTAAGGAGGTCAACGGAATCAAAAGGTCGCTTGATTTTGCATTAGTTAAGGAACATATACACGCACACTTTTGCATATGTTCATATAGCATTAGAAATCTTTTTTAAGGACAACGGATTTTTGTGAATGATGGTTGAGTAGATGGATGTTCGATGATAGGATGCATTCTTCTAAACTTAGAGTTTCGGGGACAAAATCCTTTAAGGAGGGGAGAACGTAACACCCCATATTTTTCTATGAATATTAAAAGTTGAATTAAAAGAATACTTAATTTTAAAAAGTGAGAATTAAGTAAAACAGACTATACCACTGCGTTCGTGTCAAAATTCTGGTCAAGATGGACCTAAAGTTTGCATTAAACGGATAGTGTATGAGAAAGTTATGGACCTTGGAAGTTTGTATACATATAAGGGAAATATATGTATATATATAAATCAATAAAATAAAAATCAACCTAAAATTCAAGAAAAAAATTCGAAACAGCAGAAACGGGAAGGCAAAACGCCAAACCGACCTATTTTACGGGACGACCCAAGACCCGCTGGGTTGACCCCAGGGTCAACTCAGGGTGTTTGGAATTGACCCCGTCGGCCTAGAATGGTCTATGATGAAATTTTGTGTTTTAGGGCTTATGTGTCACACTGTGGTTGGCTGGGTGACATGTCTCTTTGGTTTAGATGGCTCTGATGACTCCTATGCTAATCTAAAGGCCATGATTTGCCTAACACACCTATAAATACATATCCAAACCTAAACCTTAATTCTATTATTTGCTCTCATGGCGCCTCCATGCCGCTAAACTCTCATCTAAACTAGCCGCCACTAAAACCTAAATCAAATCAAAAAGTTCTTCATCAACCTAGAGGATTAATTAACATCAAGTTAGAGTTCTTCAACAATAACAAGAGATTCAATTATCTTTTCTAATCCAAATGCTGTAAGTTCGGTTATTTTTAGGTTTGAACACCTAAATCAAGTCTTGACATGTAATAAGATGAAATTGAGACTATGCCTGATTCTAAGTTGTTCTTTTGCTTCTATTCTTATTCTCATGATGCTATTTTCATCAGTTTATCTTGTTGTACATCAGTTTTTCATGTTCATGATGATGTTCTTATCAAGTCTTAGCCTTCATGCCTATGATGATATTTTCATGGCTATTTTCTCTCTGTTCTTATTTTATGCAACTTCTATCTCCCCCTATTTATTTTCTTTTATTGAACCTGGGTTAACTTAGAATCTAGGCTGAAATAGCGAAATACGAACGTTTGGAATACGGGGAATATTGGGTATCGCCTATTTGGCATAACATGTTTGGTGGAATTATTGGGCATAATTTGAGATGGATATGGGGTATATTATTATACTTGCAAGTATGGGTAAATTGGCATGTAAATCAATATTCGGGCATTTGTAAATTGGCATGTAAAGCAATAATTGGGCATATGTAAATTGGCATGTAAATCAATATTTGGGCATATGTAAATTGGCATGTAAATCAATAATTGGGCATATGTAAATTGGCATGTAAATCAATAATTGGGCATATGATAATTGGCATGTAAAAATTGGAACTTGGACAAAATTGGCAAGTATATAATTTAATTAAATCTAATGGCCGCCTAAGACATGAGGTTAGATTTGATTTGTGGTGTAAGGCTGCGCGGGACCGCCCGGCACATCCAGCAACCGCAACGACAACAATCTAATGTGAGAGATCAAAGGTGAAGATTAGATGCGTAATCATGCCTACACGAGGTTAGAATGAGTTTGTGGTGTAAGACTGCCCGGAACCGCCCAGCACATCCAACAATTGCAAACAACAAGTCTAATGTGAGAGGTTAGCGCATTGAATGCTTAAACCCGAGGTTGGAATGGGTTTGCAGTGTAAAACTACCCAGAACCGCCCGGCACAATCCAGCTACCACAAATAAGTCCAATGTGAGAGGTTGATGCATTAATAAATAATTAATGCTAAACAAACATGTTAAGTATGGTAGGGTTAAGTCAACAAGCAACATTTAACCAATATGACATGACAAGTGGGTGGATTAAGTAACTCAACTAGATTAATGATGCTTAACCAATATAACATGATGAATGCGTAGGTTAATAAACTTGAATTAATTGATTGATGACACTTAACCAATATGGGGGGTATACGAATAGACCCTAGGAAAACCCTAGTAGCGAGACCCTTTTCAGCAGTAACCCACATTAGGTATCAGAGGGACCCTGAGCTAGGCAGGGTGGGGCACGATTATTGGGTTGATTATAAGCGGTCAAAATAGCGGCAGGTGGTACGGCAGTGCAGGTTCCGATGGATTACGGGCGTGCACGTAATTCTGACATGGGAAAATTTAGACACTGAGTACCAAGTAGGTATAAAGATGTGCACTCTCAAACTGTATCGGGTTGCCACACAGGTATATACAAGTAAGGGTCGGGTTGATACAAACACATGCGGAACATTATGAGTAGGAGCCGATCAATTAAGATAGGTACGGTGGGGACAGATAAACATTCAATATGAGATGGGACCCTCATCATGAGGTATGTACCTATAAAACAATCATGTGGGAAATGGGGATCACTTATCTTATTTTGTAATAAATGGCATTAGTTGAACACTAGTTAGGTGGTGCAGAGAAATTAGGAATCAATACGATACCTTATCATGTTCTAGTCTTATCTTATGGTTATCTCGTTATCTTGCGATGCTTATTATCATGGTTATGTCTTGTATCCAGTTTATTTATGTCATGATACCTTTACCTGTTTACTTGTTGAAAGTCACTAGATTTACTAGGCTTTATGTCTGACTCTATTTTTGTTTCGCCTTCTTTCTTTCGTTTTCCCCCGTCCCAGGTCCATAGGGAAGGAATACGACCGCATAGTTCAGATTCTTTTCATGCTCGAAGATTGTGATGTATTGCTTTGGACTCTTTGCTTTACTGCTATGGCTGGCTACTGCTTCACTGGGGAATAATGTTATGTTATTTTGTACTATGCTTCTTTTGAGAAACAAGACAAATATTTGATGTAATGGGTTTTGATGTTTTGGTGTTGATGTTTGAAACAACCCTTATGAAAGTTTGTCCTATTATGCTACTATGGAATAAAAGTTCTAATTGTTTTCCACTGCTTAAATTTGTCAGTTTTGTAATTTTATTTGTTCTATACTCTTATGACCCCCACTGAAGTTAATGCAATCCCTTTGTGAGTGACCTTAATGGAGGTGGGTGTTACACCCCAGGAAAAGAGAACGTAGTAGACGATGCTATGAGTAAGCAAAGGGCATTGTAGAATCATTTGTTCATAGAGTGGTAGAGCTTGGAGTTTATATCTATGTTTGACTTTAGACCACCTACAGACTATACTCGGGGTATTGGCATCTTTAGGAGTGCGACCTACTTTATTAGATCATATTAGGTTGATGTAGCGAGAGGATCCCAAACTAGTAGATATGTTGAATAGGATTGGAAGAGGAAAGGCTTCATGACACCTTCTAAAATAATCTGCGAATATTAGAGGTTGGTTACAATGCAATGATAGACTTTGTGTTCCACGCGCTGGTGATTTGACAAGTGCGGTGTTGGTTGAGGCGCATCACTCTCGGGTGACTATCCATCCAGGTGGATATAAGATATATCAAGATATTAGATGGGTATTCCACTGGACTGGCTTAAAGAAAGACGTAGTCGAGTTTTTGGTGAGATTTATGACGTATCAGAAAGTAAAGGCAGAGCAAAAGAAACCTGGTGGGTTGTTCCAACCTTTGGAAGTGCCACTTTGGAGATGGGTGAGAATATTTATGGATTTCAATGATGGCTTTCCTAGATCGAGGAAAGGCAATAGTGGTATTTGGGTTATTGTAAACCGACTGACTAAGAGCGCTCAGTTCATCCCAATTAAAAGCAAGAGGATAGCTGCATGGTTAGCTTTTGTGTATTTATGAAGATATTCCGATTTCATGGTGTTTCCACGAGTATTGTGAGCGACAAAGACCCGATTTTCACCAGTGATTCTTGGTAGAGTCTGCAGAAGGCTTTAAGGACAAAGCTCGGATTGAGCACAACATATTACCCTCAGACTGATGGGCAAACTGAGAAGGTGAATAGGATTCTATAGGATCTGTTGAGGCTGTGTATCATGGATTTTGGAAGGACAAAGGAGGAGCATCTACCCCTTGTGGAGTTTGTTTGTAATAATAGTTTCCAAACTAGCATCGACATGGCACCTTTTGAAGCTTTATATGGATGACCTTGCGGATTTCCCTCATGTTCATGGGAGTCGCCAAATAGACTACTTCTGGGGTTAGATATGACTATAAAGACCTCCGATAAGATTTATTTGATAAGGATTAAGATGAAGGTGGCACAGGATCGACAGAATTCTTATGCAAACAAGAGGAGGACTGATCTTGATTTTTCTATTGGAGACTTGGTTTTCATCAAGGTATCGCCTCTGAAGAATGTAATGACATTTGGCTCCGTAGGCAAGTTAGCACTGAGGTGGTTGGTTTCTTTCTGATTACTGAGAGTGGGGCAAATGGCATAAAGGATTCAGTTACCGGAGAGTCTTTATGGGTTTTACGATGTATTTCATGTTTCGCACTTGCGAAAGTTCTTACATGACTCAACAGTGATAGTGGAGCCTCGTTTGTTGGAGGATGTGGATATTGAGAGGGAGGCATATATTCGGCGAGCACCTACACGGATCCTAAACTATGAGACCAAGAAACTACTTGGGAATCGGAAGAGAAGATTCTAGCAAAGCTACTTGGGAAGCTACTTGAGAAGGTTTAGTAGGGAGATGATTCCAGCGAAGCTACTTGGGAACCAGAGGAGAAGATGCGCGTTTCTTATCCATATCTTTTCGATGGTACGCTTTGATCTATTCCATCGTTAGTCTTTGAATAGGTTCTACCTTCCCATGCCGTTTGATTTATAATCTTAGGAGAAGCCATGGATGGTAGAATATTGCTGAAACATGTTATTAGAACATGTTATGTTTGATGGATGCAATATTTGCAAGTGGATGCATATACACATACTAGGCTCTATTGGGAATCAACTAATTGGACACGTACATATGCATATGGATGTGTGTGCATTTAATATATTTCTATGGCTGTGATATATGGATGTTATCATATGTGTGTTACATAGGAATAATGGTGGAAGCACGAATATAGAACTATCTATTATCATTATGGATTTTGCAATCATTTGGATGCATTGCACACTTACAGTTTTATAAAAAGGAGGTCGACAGAATCAATAGACAGTCTAATCTTTTTGCATTAGTTAGCGTTATAAACACTACATTATTGCATATCTACGTAAATCGCATTATGAAAATTAAGGACAATTATTGCTAATGGATGATGTTTGAATAGATGGTTGCACATATTTGTGTGTTAATCCTTACCATTTTCTTCTACCTTAGAGATTTTAGGGACAAAGGAGAAGGGAATAAACCCAAATTTCAATATGCAATGGTTAATTAACATATTAAATAATGAGTTGTAAAATTATTGGAATTTAACAATAGGGATTGCGCCATTGGGTCCGTTGTGATTTTCTGGTTTATATACATATATAGCTTGCATAAAACGGACTTAAAATGAAGGAATTATGGCGATTTGAAGTTTGGAATTTAAATCAGAAAATGAAAATAAAAAGAAATGAAAAAGAAAAGAGAAAATATACAACCGTTACATGGGACGACCCTGGGCCAACCAGTTAGACCCACGGGTCAACCCAGGTTGTATGTGGGTCGATCCATGTGTTGACCCAGTGAGGGTCTGGGTCGACCCATACGTGACTGGCACATTTACTTTCCAAATATGTATTCAAAGGGAACAAACGAGATTTTGCCGACTGTTTTTCAGCTAACGTGTCTTCTTCCAATTGGCTGACATAGTAATTCAGGAATTATCCAAGGATATGATCGATTCAGATTTAAACCCTAAATCTAATGGCTAAGGATTTTTTGCTTCACCTATAAATAAACCTCCAACCCTTCTCCATTTCTTCACAAAACTTCTCCTCCCCACCTAGGCTAGCCTCCTTTTTGAGAGACAGGGCCAACCTAAAATTAAATTTTAGGGGATTGAGATTAAATACAAATATTTTCTACTTTGTTTATTGTAGAGGTTCTGCCAGGGCCACAAGGGAAGCTTTTATGATGAGTTTTATGATTATTCATATTTTTGATTAAATTTAGGTAAATAGGGATAATAGTAGTTGTAGTTTTAGTTATAGTTCTTTTACATGTATTTTCTGTTTATTCCTGTTTTCTGTAATTTCTATCCGTACATAGTTTCTGCAAATTTTTCTGTCTTTTCTTATAATTTTTATTTAATTGATATTCAAATGACTTTAAGTAATGTTCTCAGTCTTTCCCATTATTCTCTGATTTTTACAGCTTATTGAGATCTGCCCCAATATGCGAAAAAGCACAACTGATTTCGGAATAAGTTGATTTTCCTAATTGCCAATGTTTCATTAGAATTCTTTTATTATGTGCACATTGGTAAATCTGATTTATTGGAATAATTGAAAAAGGAATTGATAATTTGGACTAATTTGACATATAATGTAAACTATAATAAAAGGAAACACTAGATTGATAATATGAAAACTTGATTAGGTTTGTAAAATAAATATGGCACTGGTTATGGTAGAAAATTGGATTTTAAAATATATTTGCATAAATATGATAGATTGGGGAATCATAATAAACGAACACGATTTATTTGCAAATATGACATAAAACAGTAAAAGAATAATTGGGCTTAATATGAAATATTGACTTAAAGTGATGTTAAGTTACAAGCCTAAAATTTTATGGTTATTATATGGTGGCCTTGTGATTAGACAATTCTATGGTGGTATTGTGATTAGACATTTCTATGGTTGTTGAAACACCCCACCTTCGTTAAGGTCACTCACAAAGGGAATGCCTTAATTTTGGTGGAGGTTTATAAGTAAAAGTCACAGATAAACTCAAGACAGATATAAATACACATATTCTAAACAGCGGAAACAACAGACTTTTATTCATCAATACGTGTTCCAAAACAAAACATTCCACAATTGTCTCAAAATACTTCCATCATTACAATATCATAACTGTCTTGATTATTAAAGAAGCATAAAACATAAATAAAGTGACAAAAATCCCCATAGTGATATCCAAAGCTATAGTCCGAGCAAAAGAGACCCAAATCATACATCTACGTTCTTGGAGCTTGAACAGAACCTGACTGAGCTGAGTTGTTTCCTCCCTGTGAACCTAGGGGGGAACGAAACAAAGAAGACGAAAAGAAAATAGGGTCATACATAAAGCCTGAGTAAATCTAGTAACTCTTCAGTATGCGAATAAGAAAAGGGCATGATAGATATATACTGAAAATAGGATGGTGCCACAAGCTAAGGGTGTGTCGAATGTATTATCGCACCCATACTATATCTCTGCATCTATTTGAGTTTTACTCTAACTGACACCCCATGGTGAGGGTGAAGTGATCCCCAACTTTATTTAAAGATCGGCTCCTACTTGCGTTAACATGTGTCATACGGTCCCCAAGAATTGTAGATACCTATGCTGGTCCCACCATGGGGTGTATCAAGACCCATGGTGGCGGCCCCGACACAAATTTTAGAAGGCATAGGTTATACTACTGGTGTCCCCAGTGCCCTGGTTGTCTGCTCCGAAGTGTGTGCACGCCCGCACTCCGTTAGACCTGCACTATGCACCCACCGCCGTCGTTTGACCGCTTACAATCAGCCCAGTAATCGTGCCCCACCCAGCCTAGTTTCAGGGTACCGTTGATACCTAAATTGGGTTACTGCTGAAACGGGTCCCTCGTTACAAGGATTTTCTAGTCAAACATGTTAAGTGGTTAAGTGTCTGTATTTACCTAACCCCACCCATCAATTCTTGTTAACATGTGAATTTGGTTAAGTGTTATACTTGACTTAACCCAACCACCTGTCCTTAGCCTCTTAGGAGCACCAGACCACTCAAATTAGATAGGTATTGCTAAGGTTACTGGATATGCCGGTTGGTTCCAGGCAGGTTTACACCATAGCTCAGTCTAACCTCGGGTCTTTATTGGGCTCAATGCTTAACCACCCACATTGGATATGTATTGTTGTGACTACTGGACAGCCGGGCTGTTCCGATCAGGTTTACATCACAACTCAATCCAACCTCGGGTTAAGCACGTCGTGTTTTCTAAATTTACATATTTTATTATTTCTCAAATGTATATATGTAAATGTCATATCTTTTATTTTTGGGTATAACAATTCATACCGCTTTAAATGTCATTGTCATTGGCATGTGCCAAACATGCCAACACATGTTTTCATGTTTTACACCCAATGTCATTACCCCTGTTTATACGTTCGCAATGTTATAACAAATGTTGGGCTTGACACAATTCAGCCCAACTTTATAAGCGTAAGAAAAGGGGAAATTAAGAACATGTAATATTTGACAACATATAAGGGTGTGTGGCGCATGAACTTGCAATTTAGCGATACTAACATAAATGATGGGTCATGTGAACTTGCATTCAAATCAAAGTATAACTAAGTAGGTGGCATATGAGATGGCATAGTTTAGGCTAATACAAACTTGTGTTTAAACATGTATAACTTGGCATAATGTCAAACACAAAACTAGCATGATGTATATTCACCAAAAGGTCCAATTATAACATTTAATTCACATAGCTTATTTCAACATGAACTTGCATAGTTTATGAAACACAAACGATACTTAACATAGATCCAATTACACTTGCAAGTAAACATGAATTTGCATAGTTTATGAAACCCAAACGATGCTTAACATAGATCAATCATACTTGCAAATAGACATGAAAATGATATCATAGGTTTTGGGTCATGTAGGCATAAACAGTTTCAAGTCTAAAACACATTTACATAAATTCTAATTTAGACTAAGGGAATATACATAGTCCATGCCATCGACATATACATAAAGGATCCATTTCTAATATCTACCACAACTTGCAAGTGTCATTGTTTCATATACAATTGTTCAATACGCTTGCATCAATCAAATTTATGCCACAAACATCAATACATAAGTCATGATAGAACCATCACAATACATAGACTTTTATACAATACAATAACACAATTCTATTTTCATTCACATCGAATCACATCGCAATTCTTATTTATATTCTGAAAGGTTACTACACTTACAACGAATGCAGAATCTTGAATTCCGGATTCTGAATTCTGAAATTGAAATGCGCTCCTTTGGGTAGACTAACGTTGCGTTGAAAACTTTTGATTTAAACTTTAAATCTTCTTCTTAGGTTGAATCGTCTCTAGGCTTTTCTCTTGACGGCTATGTTCAATTCCTCCCTAGCAGCATGACGACTCCTTTCTTATATTTTTGTGTGAATTTTCAGTTGAGAGTTAGGGTGTATTTATAGATTTTTAAGTTGTTTTGAGCCGTCAGATGAAGATAGGAGGAATCTACGTCATTCAAAATTCAGATAGCCAATCAAGAGGTGACACGTCATACCTAGTGACACACAGGGCCTCAAAAATTCGAGCCAGAGCCAGACCTGGCCAGCTAGGTCGACCAGCCAGGTCGACACCCAGGTCGACACTATGGTCGACCTGGGGGGACCAGGTCGACACCATGGTCGACCCTATGGTCGACCTGGTCTCTGGGCGGGAATTTTCCTGCCCAGCCCAGTTTGAACCTGAAATCCGAAATTTTGAATTAAAAACTGAGCTATTTGAATTTAAATTTGATTCTGAAACTTCCGAAGGCCATAACTCCTTCATATGGAGTTCGATTCGCGCAAACTCGGACTCTATCTCAAGAAGAATAATGAGACGAACGCAATGGCGTAACCCATTTCCCTTAATTCTTTCATTTAGAATTAATTATACTTTAATTTGTGAAGCTTAGAGTTATAGAATTCACGGGGTGTTACATTCCCCCCCCCCCCCCCCATAAAAGGATTTCGTCCCCGAAATCTTTAAGTTAGGAAGAATGTATATCCTACCATCCAACAGTCCATCTACTCAACCAACAAACACAGGCAACCACTGTCCTTAAAAAGACTTCTAATGCTTCATGATCATATGCATAGTGTGTGTACATGTCCTTATCTAATGCAGAAATCAGGCGGTCTACTGATTCAGTTGACCTCCTTAATGTGAATCATGTAAGTGTTCCTACTCATAATTCTACATGAGTGCACAACTATTCATACAAATGCGACAACCACATGAAAGCATATCAAGTTTCAACCATATATAAATGAGAATACACATATGCATATGCAATATGAAGTGGTTGAGCCGATCTATAACCTAGGGTGTGTGTGTATATGCATCCACGAGCAACCACTAGCAACCATTTGCAGCCATCATCCATAACATGTTTTCAAATACATGTTTGCATCCATTTGTTTTCTACCTAAGGAGTTAGGAAAAGGACCGAGGAGATATACCTAAAAGATAGATAAAGCATAATTTAAGGAAAAAGAGAGAGATCAAAGATGTACCCTCAAAAAGAAGAGGGTAGGCAGTGCGTATTCTGTCCTCAGTTTCCGAAGTCGTGCCTTCCTCGGCATCGCTCCACTGAACTTTAACGAGTTTGACTTCGCGGTTGCTTAGCTTTTTCACTTCTGTTCCTAAGATGCGGGTTGGAACTCTCCTCACAGTTGCTTCACATTCCACTTCGGCTTCTTCTAGAATGCTAGGTTCCACCACTTCCGCTGACTCATGCAAACACTTCCGGAGGTGAGAAACATGAAAGACGTTGTGAACTCCAGCCAGTCTCTCGGGTAGCTCTAATCTATAGGCCATCTTTCCAACCTTCTCGATGATAGGAAACGGTCCTACAAATCTTGGTGCTAGCTTTCCGGTGGATCCAAAACGAACGACGTTCCTTAAAGGTGATACCTTAAGGAAAACCCTGTCCCCAACCTCAAACTCAAGGTCGGTCCTTCTTTTGCCTGCGTAGGATTTCTGTCGGTCTTGGGCAGTCTTCATTCTCCTACGTATCAAGTCTACTTTCTCAGAAGTCTCTCGAATCATATCTGTTCCAAGTATAAGCTTATCTGTAGTCTCGTACCAACAAGTTGGTAATTTGCACGGTCTTCCATACAAGGCTTCGTAGGGTGCCATACCAATGGTAGCATGGTAGCTGTTGTTATAGGCAAATTCCACTAAAGGAAAGTGATCCTCCCACATCCCTCCAAAGTCGAGAACGCAAAGTATCAAAAGATCCTCTAAAACTCTATTCACCATTTCCGTCTGGCCGTCGGTTTGGGGGTGATAGGCCGTGCTCAGACATAACTGTGTGCCTACAGCTTCTTGTAGACTCCGCCAAAACTCACTTGTGAAGATAGGGTCTCGGTCACTAACAATGCTGGAGGGTATCCCATGGAGTCGAACTATTTCCTTGAGATAAAGAGATGCTAGAGATGCGGCAGTCCTTCTACTTTTGATAGGTATAAAGTGGGCGCTCTTAGTAAGCCTATCCACTATTACCCAAATGCTAGTGTTGCCTTTTCTCGACCTAGGTAGTACATCAATGAAGTCCATTGAAATGCTATCCCATTTCCACTGTGGGACCTCTAAAGGATGAAGTAGTCCTCCAGGCTTCTTTTGTTCCGCCTCGACCCATTGGCAGGTCATGCACTTAGAAACGAAGTCTACCACATCTTGTTTCATGTCGTTCCAAAAGAAAGTATTTTTTATATCCTTGTACATCTTATCGCCGCCAGGGTGTATGGTCATCTTGGAATTATGTGCTTCTTCGAGAACCTTCTTTGTCAACTCCCTTGCTTGTGGGATGCACAATCTTCCATCTTGCCTCAGCTAACCCTTATCATTGATGGCGTACCTACTGAGGTGACTAAAAGTCTCACCCCTAATAAGTTTATCAATCACATCAACAAGCTGAGGGTCTTCACGTTGTGCAGCCCCTATTGAGTCCAAGAGAGTAGGGCGTACTTCGAGAGATTCTAGCAAACCCGGTACAAAATCTGAGGAGGGCCTAAAGTTAAAACTGGCTCTATACTCCAAGCTTTGCCTTTACACAAAGAGAGGGCTTAAGGCCAGTTTCTTACGGCTCAACGCGTCTGCTACTACGTTGCCTTTGCCGGGAGTATAGGAAATTTCAAAGTCATACGAGGAAAGAAACTCCATCCATCTTTGTTGCCACAAGTTATGATCCTTCTGCGAGAAGAGATATTACAACGATTTATGGTCAGTGTATAATTCGAACTTCTCACCTAGGAGATAATGGCGCCAAGACTTGAGCGCAGAATCTATGGCGGCTAACTCAAGATCGTGGGTTGGGTAGTTCTTTTCATGAACTTTTAATTATCTTCCACCATAAGCTACTACCCTTCCTTCTTGTATTAGAACAGCGCCTAGTCCCGTTCCACATGCATCTGTGTATACCGTGAACATTTTGCTTTCATCTGGAAAAGTCAGAACTGGGGTTGTTGTGAGAGCCCTTTTTAATCGTTGGAAAGCAAACTTGCAATCCAAATCCCAAGTGAACACCAGATTCTTCTTTGTTAGCCTTATGAGTGGGGCTGAGATTTTCGCGAAATCCCTAATAAACTTTCGGTAAAAACCGGCTAGCCCAAGAAAGCTTCGAACTTCGGTTGCATTTCTTGGTGTCTTCCAATCTTGCACTACCACCACTTTCGCGAGGTCCACGGCCAACCCTTCTTTGGACACTATATGCCCCAGAAATCTTACCTCTTTTCTCCAGAAGTGACACTTGGAGAATTTGGCTTTTAACTGATGTGAACGGAGAGTTTCCATGATTTCTTTCAGATGCTGAGCATGCTCTTCCTCATTCTTTGAGAAGATTAAGATATCATCTATGAAGACAACCACAAATTTGTTAAGGAATTCTCTGAACACCTTGCTCATTAGGTCTACGAAATAAGCGGGTGCATTTGTCAAGCCAAAAGGCATGACAAGCCACTCGAAGAAACCGTCTGGGGTTCTGAACGCCGTTTTATCAATACTATCTTCAGCTACTCTCAGCTAATGGAACCCAGTTGCCAGATCAAGTTGGGAGAAGACCATTGCAACTACAAGCTGATCAAACAAATCGTCGATTCGGGGAAGATGGTGCCTATTTTTCTTGGTCAATTTGTTTAACTCCCTATAGTCGACGCAAAGGCGAAGCGAACCATCCGCTTTGGTTGCGAACACCACTGGAGCACCCCATTCCGAAATGCTCCGTCTAATGAACCCTTTATCGAGAAGTTCTTTAACCTGCTTACTGAGCTCTTTTCTCTCCTTTGGAGCCATGTGTCTGACAGGAAAAGCTACAGGCTTTGCGTTATCCACAAGATATATTCGGAAGTCTATTTCCCGCCTCGGAGGTAAGCCTTTCACCTCCTCAAAGACATCTGGATATTCCCGGACTACTCTAACCGATTGCAAATTTTCATCAGAAGCATCAAGCGACTCTAGATCACTTAGCATAAAAGCATTCAAGGGATTACAAGAAATTTCTAGAGTGTTACCAAGCCAAGTCAAGAGCCTAACTACTCTTTTCTCACAATCAAGAATGGCACTATTACTGGATAACCAGTCCGTGCCTAAGATCAAACCATACCCCGAGAAGCCTAAGACAAAGGCATCACAACTAAACTCAACGCTGAGAATAGAGATTTTCAAACCCAAACAAACCATTGACAAGTAAGCGGAGCCCCCAATGGGATTTGAAACTACTAAGGGATCTTCTACCATACTAGTGTCTAGATGCAGAGATTCTACTAAGGCAGAGGAAATAAAAGAGTGTGATGCGCCAGAGTCAAAAAGTGTACGAACTGGATGACCATAAAGATAGACTACACTTTCTACAGAAATATTACAACCTCTTTCTTGCTGAGGTGCCACTAGTGCATGAACCTGACCCCCTGAAGTGGATCCAGCTTTCTGTCCCTGCCCTTTCTTCTTTGGGAAGTCCTTAGCTTGGTGCCCAGTCTCTCCACAATGGAAGCAACCACCCATCTTCGCCTTTCTTTTCTAGCAGTCTTTTGATATATGGCCCACAATGCCACAGAAATTGCACTTTCTCTTCTCACGGGGCTTATTGTTCTTCCCTCCTTTCTTGAAGTCTGTTTTCTTTGCTTGTAGACCCTCTTTCTACTCTTCCACCTTAACTTCTTTCTTATCGTGATCTTCCTCGTGTAGCAACGCCATGTCCACCAAGCTTTCATAAGTCGCTCATGTGGATACATGGGTCATGGCAAGGCTGTGTAGAGGCTTATTCAAACACTTGACGAAGCGAAGTGCCTTCTTGTGTTGGGTGTTTAATAAGTCTAACCCAAATCTGGCCAGCAGGTTAAACTGATTAACATATTACCTGATCGTCATGCTACCCTGTTTCAGAGTTATGAACTTTTCCATTTGCAGGCTCCTTTCTGCTTGGGAGAGAAATTTCATTTCAAACCTCGTCCTGAAGTCTTCCCATGTTTCCACCGCCCTTTGAGCATTGGTAACTTCACACCAATAGGAAGCCTCATCCTTAAGCAACCATACCGCTAGTTGAATCTTTTGCCTGTCATCCACTCCAAAGATGACAAACACATCCTCAGTCTCCTTTAGCCAGTTTCTTGCCCCTACAAAGGATTCTATCCCATAAAAATCTTTTCCACCCATTGCCTTGAAGTCTCTACACGTTTTTGCGAAGGCATTTCCACGAGGAGGTGGAGGAGGAGGAGGAACCGCGGCCACTGGGGGAGGGATGTCTACTGGGCCCGCGCCATTGGCCCTTGCTTCTAAGTACCTCCTAAACCAGCAGGGAATCGGCACTCCTTCCGGCAGGTTAAGGTCTCCAGACATGCTGAAACAGAAAGGGGAAAAAATTTCAAAACGAAGGATAGGGAGAGATAGATAGGGCACATGGCTTTGGGGGATTTTGTCCTTTATAAATATAGCACTTTTTTTCTTGAAAAATGCTTCTTTAAACTTTCTTTTGAAAACAATTTCAAAAAAATTATCTTGTCTGCTAAACCTATGTTCTAATACCAAGTGAAACACCCCACCTCCATTAAGGTCACTCACAAAGGGAATGCCTTAATTTTGGTGGAGGTTTATAAGTAAAAGCCACAGATAAACTCAAGACAGATATAAATACACATATTTTAAATAGCGGAAACCAACAGACTTTTATTCATCAATACGTGTTCCAAAACAAAACATTCCACAATTGTCTCAAAATACTTCCATCATTACAATATCATAACTGTCTTGATTATTAAAGACGCATAAAACATAAATAAAGTGACAAAAATCCCCATAGGGATATCCAAAGCCATAGTCCGAGCAAAAGAGACCCAAATCATACATCTACGTTCTTGGAGCTTGAACAGAACCTGACTGAGCTGAGTTGTTTCCTCCCTGTGGACCGGGGGGAAATGAAAGAAAGAAGACGAAAAGAAAATAGGGTCAGACATAAAGCCTGAGTAAATCTAGTAACTCTTCAGTATGCGAATAAGAAAAGGGCATGATAGGTATATACTGAAAATAGGATGGTGCCACATGCTAAGGGAGTGTCGAATGTACTATCGCACCCATACTATATCTCTGCATCTATTTGAGTTTTACTCTAACTGACACCCCATGGTGAGGGTGAAGTGATCCCCAACTTTATTTAAAGATCGGCTCCTACTCGCGTTAACATGTGTCATACGGCCCCCAAGAATTGTAGATACCTATGCTGGTCCCACCATGGGGTGTATCAAGACCCATGGTGGCGGCCCCGACACAAATTCTAGAAGGCATAGGTTATACTATTGGTGTCCCCAGTTCCCTGGTTGTCTGCTCCGAAGTGTGTTCACGCTCGCACTCCGTTAGACCTGCACTGTGCACCCACCGTCGTTGTTTGACCGCTTACAATCAGCCCAGTAACCGTGCCCCACCCTGTCTAGTTTCAGGGTACCGTTGATACCTAAATTGGGTTACTGCTGAAACGGGTCCCTCCTTACCAGGATTTTTTAGTCAAACATGTTAAGTGTCTGTATTTACCTAACCCCACCCATCAATTCTTGTTAACATGTTGAATTTGGTTAAGTGTTATAGTTGACTTAACCCTACCACCTGTCCTTAGCCTCTTAGGAGCACCAGACCACTCACAATAGACAGGTATTGCTACGGTTACTGGATATGCCGGTTGTTTCCGGGCAGGTTTACACCATAGCTCAGTCTAACCTCGTGTCTTTATTGGGCTCAATGCTTAACCACCCACATTGGATAGGTATTGTTGTGACTACTGGACAGCTGGGCGGTTTCGGGCGGGTTTACATCACAACTCAATCCAACCTCGGGTTAAGCACGTCGTGTTTTCTAAATTTACATATTTTATTATTTCTCGAATGTATATATGTAAATGTCATATCTTTTATTTTTTGGTATAACAATTCATACCGCTTTAAATGTCATTGTCATTGGCATGTGCCAAACATGCCAACACATGTTTTCATGTTTTACACCCAACGTCATTACCCCCGTTTATACGTTCGCAATGTTATAACAAATGTTGGGCTTGACACAATTCAGCCCAACTTTATAAGCATAAGAAAAGGGGAAATTAAGAACATGTAATATTTGACAACATATCAGGTTGTGTGGCGCATAAACTTGCAATTTAGCGATACTAATATAAATGATGGGTCATGTGAACTTGCATTCAAATCAAAGTATAACTAAGTAGGTGGCATATGATATGGCATAGTTTAGGCTAATGCAAACTTGTGTTTAAACATGTTTAACTTGGCATAATGTCGAACACAAAACAAGCATGATGTATATTCACCAAAAGGTCCAATTATAACATTTAATTCACATAGCCTATTTCAACATGAACTTGCATAGTTTATGAAACACAAACGATACTTAACATAGATCCAATTACACTTGCAAGTAAACATGAATTTGCATAGTTTATGAAACCCAAACGATGCTTAACATAGATCAATCATACTTGCAAATAGACATGAAAATGATATCATAGGTTTTGGGTCATGTAGGCATAAACGGTTTCAAGTCTAAAACACGTTTACATAAATTCTAATTTAGACTAAGGGAATATACATAGTCCATGCCATCGACATATACATAAAGGATCCATTTCTAATTTCTGCCACAACTTGCAAGTGTCATTGTTTCATATACAATTGTTCAATAGGCTTGCATCAATCAAATTTATGCCACAAACATCAATACATAAGTCATGATAGAACCATCACAATACATAGAATTTTATACAATACAATAACACAATTCTATTTTCATTCACATCGAATCACATCGCAATTCTTATTCATATTCTGAAAGGTTACTACAGTAACAACCCGTATTTTGATAACGTGTTATAACCATAAATCTAGGCAGAATTAAATTTTAAAATAAGAACCAAGGGAAACGGGTTGCCCCATTGCGTTTGTCTCGAAATTCTGCATGAAATCGAGTCCGAGTTTTCGAAAATCGGAGTCCGTATGACCAAGTTATGGCTCCCCAAAGTTTCAGAAATTTTCAGAGTTCAAAACAGTTCGAATTCGAGTTCAAATTCGAATTTCAAAACCCAGACAGACTGGGCGGAAAATTTCCCGCCCAGCACCCCAGGTCGACTGGGGAGTCGACTGGGCAGTTGACACCCCCAGGACCAGGTCGACTGCGCAGTCGACTTGGGTGTCGACCTGGTCCCCGAACCTGGTTTGGGCCTGGTTGCTCCTTCTTGACCCTGTTGGCTTGTTTGAGGGCCTGTGACGATTTTTGGTGGTTCAGATCGATTCTAGGGTTTATCCTATGGCCTAAACTAGTTGTTGCAACTATAAAAACACCCTAAGACCTAAGCTAATCCACAACAAATCTTTCTAACACCATTATGCTTCTAAGTCTCCTCTTGAACCATGGTCGCCGCCTCCAACTTGAAGCTTAAACATTCAAACTAGATCCAAATCGAAGGCCAACGTTTCTACAACAATTCAAGGGAATAGATCAACATCTCAACAACGATCCTATGACAATTTCTGTTCTTAGTTCTCAAAAACCACGATCTGTAAGCCCCAGTTACTCTTAGATCTAAACTCTAAACTTAATATGGACATGTGTAAATTGAAGTTGAACATAAACATGATAACTACTTGAGACCTACTCTTGTATATCTTTGATCTATGACTATTCCTTTCTGATCTATTATTTTAGATCTACTCTTGTTCACCCTAGATCTATTCACCTTGAACCTAGTACCGTTCATATTGAACATTGATTTGTGGAATACTGATAAGAACTTGATTTATGGGCCTGTTCATGTCATAACCTAAACCCTATCATTATTTTAACATGCCTGTGATGTTGTGATGTTGAAACTTTTATTT
>JASFAX010001094.1:0-53062 GCA_030737875.1 Allium sativum | reverse complement strand
ATCTGGTGGACAATGCAAAGCCAGTTGCATTGCCAGTGCGCCATATGGCTCCAAGAAAAAGGAAGGAGTTGAGTAAGCAAGTAGGGAAGCTGCTTGAGAAGGGGTTTATCAGATGAAGCATATCTGAATGGGGTGCTCCAGTTGTATTCGCAACTAAGGCTTATGGATCGCTTCATTTGTGCGTGGACTATAGAGATTTGAACAAACTCACAAAGAAGAATAGGCACCCACTTCCGAGGATAGATGACTTGTTTGACCAGCTTGTCGGTGCCTCGGTATTCTCTCAGTTGTACTTGGCCATAGGGTTTCACTAGTTGAGGGTGGATGAGGACAGTATAGACAAGACTACTTTTAGGACTCTGGATGGTTTCTTTGAATGGCTAGTTATGCCTTTTGGGCTGAAAAATGCACCTGCCTATTTTTTCGATCTAATGAGTAGGGTGTTCCAGGAATTCCTGAATAAATTTTTCGTAATCTTTGTTGATGATATTTTGATCTTCTCCAAGAGCAAAGAAGAGCATGTTCAGCATTTGAGAGAAGTTTTGAAAACACTCCGTGACCATCAGCTTAAGGCAAAGTTCTCCAAATGCCATTTTTGGAGAAAGAAGGTGAGATTCTTAGGGCATGTAGTCTCCAAAGAAGGGATAGCTGTGGATCCCGTGAAAGTAGTTGCAGTGCAAGATTGGCAGATTCCTCAAAATGCAACAAAGGTAAGAATCTTTCTTCGATTGGTAGGTTATTATAGGAAGTTCCTTAAGGACTATGCGAAGATATCAGCAGCTCTCACCAGGCTGATGAAGAAGAACTTGGAATTTTCATGGGATATAGATTGTGATGTTGCTTTCCAACATCTGAATAAGGCTCTTACAACAGCCCCAGTTTTGACTCCGCCCGATGGGAACAAAGTGCTTACGGTTTACACTGATGCATGTGGTACAGGGCTTGGTGCGGTTCTAACGCAAGAAGGAAATGTAGTATGTTATGGGGGTAGACAGTTGAGAGTTCATGAGAAGAACTACCCCACCCATGATCTAGAACTAGTTGCCATAGTATTCGCGCTAAAGACGTGGCGTCATTATTTACTTGAAGAGAAGTTCGATTTATACACCGATTATAAATCTCTCAAGTATCTGTTCTCACAAAAGGATCTTAATTTAAGGCAACAAAGGGGGATGGAATTCTTAGCTTCTTACGATTTTGAAATCGCTTATACCCCTGGAAAGGGTAATGTGGTGGGTGATGCACTAAGTAGGCAGAGGATGGCCTTGAGTCCTCTGTTTGTGGAGAGGAAGAGCTTTGACTTTAGACCCTCCATCAAGATTTTGCCTGATTTGTTTGCATCATTAGAAATACGACCAACTCTTATGGACCAGATAAGAGCTTCACAGCAAGGTGACCCGCATATTTTAGACATCACGGATAAGCTTAGAGAAAGGGAGACTTCTAGTCACCTCAGTAGATATACCATATATGAAAAGGTGTGGTTGCGACGAGATGGAAGGCTATGTGTCCCTCAAACGGGAAGCTTGATAAAGGCAGTCCTAGAAGAAGCCCACCATTCTAAGATGATCATTCATCCAGGTGGCGATAAGATGTACAGAGACATGAAGAGGCTTTTCTTTGGGATGGGATGAATAAAGATGTGGCCGAATTTGTTTCTCAATGTTTAGTTTGCCAGCAAGTTAAAGCTAAGCAAAAGAATCCCGATGGTTTACTTCATCCTTTGGAGGTTCCACAATGGAAGTGGGAGAGTGTCTCCATGAACTTCATAGATGTTTTGCCTAGATCAAAGAAAGGCAACACCAGTATTTGGGTAGTAATGGACAGATTGACTAAGAGCGCTCATTTAATTCCAGTGAAGAGTAAGAGGACGACATCATGGTCGGCAGCGATTTACGTTCATGAGATAGTTAGTTTTCATGGAGTACCTTCTAGTATCATAAGCGATCGTGACCCCATCTTTACCAGTGAATTTTGGAGGAGCTTGCAAGAAGCATCAGGCACACAGTTGTGTTTGAGCACCGCTTATCATTCTCAGACCGATGGGCAGACGGAGAGGGTGAACAGAATTCTTGAAGATCTTTTAAGGGTGTGTATCCTTGACTTTGGAGGGACTTGGGAAGATCATCTTCCTTTAGTAGAGTTTGCATATAACAACAGTTATCAAGCTAGCATCGGTATGACACCCTTCGAAGCATTGTACGTGTAACACCCCACATCCGTTATTGTCACTCACAAAGGGAATGCACTAAGTTCTGTGGAGCATTTAGGGTAAAAGATGCAGATAAATTACAAGACAAACAGAAATTAAACAGCGGAAAATAAAACTTTACTTTATTGATAAGATAGTTTGTACAACAATTTCTTTACAAAATCAGAGTATCATCTGTCCTACAAAATAAAGAAGCATAAAACAACATTTATATTCCCCAATGTAGCAAGAGCCAGTAGCATCTGAAAAGAGAATCCAAGCAAAACTTCGAAAAATCTTCAAGCTGGGAAAGAGTGATAGTCCAACTTAACCTGAGCTATACTATTCCTTCCTTTACTACCTAGGGGGAGGGGGACGGAAGAAAAGAAGACGAAAGAAAAACAGAGTCAGACATAAAGCCTGAGTATGTTCAGTTACTTCTAGCATGTGAACATGGAAAAACAAAACGACATGAATTAACTGAATACAAGATAACACCATCATGATAGGGTTAGCAAGATTAGACAAGATTAACACAAGATATGCTAAGATAAGAGAAACTGGATATGCTCTAATACTTTCGCCGCTTCGCCATTTCCTCGTGATACTTGGTTTTTATATCTCTGCACCACCTAACTAGTGTCCCAACTAGTAACGATAATGTGATCCCAATCCCTGTATTTTCCATTGCCTTTAGGCATACATTTATTATTTATTACCTAGATCTAATCTAGGGTTTTCTATCAAGTGCTTTCTAGATTCAACTAGGGTTTACGCAACTTGTCTATTGCTTTACAGATTCAGGGTTTACGCCACCTAGGTCCACTAGGGATTACGCTACCTGTCGAATGATGCCCCCAAGTCTAGGACACACTACCTAGAGTGGTATACGTTCCTAGACTTCCCCACGCATGTATCGCGAATCGTTATCGCTTGTCTAGATGCACATGTCCTGTAATGTGTGGCCCGAGTCCTGTGGCAGGGCAAATCAAGTAACACAGAACTCGGTCGGGAGCTTTCAGATATCTGCCGATGTAGATGCTAAGGTCTATTTTTATTCCATTGGCTATGGTCCCCCTCGACCCCTCCCTCAACTAATGAAAGGCACACCATGAAAAATGAGAACTATACGCAGGCCCCCTATGCCCCACTAACCTATGGCCATCCTCACCCATAACTAGAAAGCAAGTATATGGTCTTTTGGAGTTCTCCGCCTTTCCGCTTCACGTATCTCGATTGACTCAAGATGGATGGTAGACGACGAGTTGCTAGCAAAGGGCTACCGGTTTCTCGCCGAATCACGCTAGTCCATCCTAGTCTTTAGGTTGCCATATTTTGCAACCAAGGCATACCCTTCGTTCTTCTGCCGTAGACCTTAACCTCTGTGAGCCCAGGAGGATCATCTACAGCCTCACAGAGGGATACAAAGAGTACCCTCACGTCCCCTCGAAGCCTCGGGCTTCGTAACCCAATTCGTTGGAGCCTTTGTTTTAATAAGACGGACGTTCGCTCCTTCCCGTGTTATACTAAGAATTACTACTTAGTTTTGCTAACTAAGGTTTACCACTTAGTTTCCAGAATCGTTGTTTTCTTAGCTAAGGTTTACTACTTAGCTCCTTTTAACTAAGGTTTACTACTTAGTTCTCTTTCTCGTCAATTTGGATTGGTTAAGCGTCATTAGTCAATTCAAGCTAACTTGACCCCCTTCATTTATCCTGTTAAACTGGTTAAGTGTTATTAGTAATTCACGTTGACTTAACCCTACCAGCATCAAGTTATCTTGGTTAAGTATTTACTTAACCCTACCCATTCATCTTGTATTGGTTAAGTGTTCCTTTTTGACTTAACCTTGCCCATCTGTTTTAACTAACATTTTATTAATGGTTAAGTATTATCCCTTCATGTTTTAGACTTAACCCTATTCATTTATCACAATCTGATGGTTAAGTGTTCAAGTTTACTTAACCCTACGGTCTAGTCCAGCTAACATATCAAATTGGCTAAGTGTATTGAATTTTACTTAACCCCAACCTCTAGTCTAGTTAACATGTTAATTTGGCTAAGTGTATTAACTTTACTTAACCCCACCTTCTAGTCTAGTTGACATGTTAATTTGGCTAAGTGTATTAACTTTACTTAACCCCTACAAATCTTGTCTTGTTACGATGTTAAGTTTGGTTAAGTGTTCCTATGGACTTAACCCTCCCATTCTAGCTTAACTGTGTTAAGTTGGTTAAGTGTTCCTATGAACTTAACCCTCCCATTTTAGCTTAATTGTGTTAAGTACCAGTATGAACGTAACCCCACCCATCGGTTTGGTTATCATGTTGAATTGGTTAAGTGTCTTTGTTAACTTAACCCTACCATTCTTGTTCTAGCTTTAACTAAATAAATTAAAGCCGCGACCACTCACATTAGACAGATATTGTTGCGATTACTGGATGTGCCGGTTGGTTCCGGGCAGGTTTACATCGCAACTCAGTCGAACCTCGAGTTAGGCATATTCGAGTTTTCTAAGTTCAAAGGGTTTTGATTAATTTTCAAATCAGGTTTTGAAAGTAACCATCCCGTTCATCGGATTAGTTAGGGATAGCCAGGGAGAGCAGGAAACTTGTATTTTCCAAACCCAAGCCTAGACACTATCCTCTCTGTCACCCTAGAACTTTCTGGTGTGTTATTAAAAGAGATGTCGTTAATAAACCTTTAATTTGTCTAAATTTACATTTTTCTCATTTAGGACAAATTCTATAAGTAAATTATTTCTAATTTACTTATTTCATAATTACTCTTTTAATGTAAATTGTCAACATTTATTATTATGGCCCATTTTCCCCTCTATATCATATTTATGCTTTTTGGTATGTAAACTATACCAAATTAAGTGTCACTAACCATGATTTTGCTAAACATGACGATTACTCCCAATTATGGCCAATTTCAAATTTATGCCAATATACTTATTATGCCAAAATTAGCTAATCCAATTCTGATTTAACATTCTAATTACAGTTCATGTCAAACTAGACTTATTATTCTAGTTCACAATTCATGTAAATGCTAGATTTACAAGTCGATACTAGATTCAAATTACACATCCTATAATTCATGTCAAATTTATCCCATTTGCATTTTTATGAACATGCCATAATACATGTTCCCAATTTATGCCAATTTCCAAGTTTATAACTACGTTTTTAGTAAATTTCATATTTTGCCCAAATTGTATTCCCATCGTTCGTATAATCGTGATTCAATCTAGATTATAGATAAATCTAGATTCCTAGAAAATAGGGAATGAACCAAAGATGCTATGAAAAAGATAGACATAATAACTGGCATAAAATGATAATTTACTAATTACAGAACTTACGAATTACACAGAAATTGATCTAAAACATCGAAGGCCTATAGGTCTGAAAATCTTATGACATAAAAAGGGTTGAATAACGACTTAGGTTCAAGAACATGTGTAGATCTAACTTAATAGGTAAATTCCCAAGATCAAAAACCAAAGAAAACCAAGAATAGACAAAATCGATAATCAGGTTTAGACCCAATTTCACAGTCACAAAACTTAAGCAACACTTTCCTAGTCATGAATCATAGGTGTTTAATCACAGTTGTCCTTGTTATGTCATAGGCAATAGTTTATGTTTCCTAATCAAAGACATAGGCTTGTGTTCGTAGTCAAGGAAATAATTCTCATAGTCATGAGTCACAGTCATGGGCAGTGTTCATAGTTATAGGCAATGTTCATAGTCAAAGAGGCATATGGTTTTAAGGTCCATAGTTTCATCGTCACAATCTTATTGGTCATCGAATCATAACAGTTCTTAATTAGGTCCAAGGATATAAGCACTGATTCGAACAGAAAGATTTGGCATATTTTTTTATTCCTTTAATTTCATGTCACGAATAGAGAAAACGTTCAAATCTAAAAAGTAACCGACTTACAGAGATTATAATAGATTCATAGAAAGACAGTCGTTGAAGTCGTTTTGAATCTTCACTTGAATCCTAGCTTGTTTTGAATCTCCTCTTGAAAGTCTTGAGCAGCATTTCCTCGTCTTGATTTATTTTATACATTATTTTATTTATACATTTTCTCAGAGGCAGCATAAGGATAGAATGAAATGGTGTAGAGAGAAGGAGGCTAGGAGGCTATTTATATAGGATTAGGCGGACGAATCTAGGCAGAAAACGAGACCAGTTACATCAGAATGCACCCAGGCCCAAAAGTGGGTTTCTGCACCCAGCTCAACACCCATGTTGACTGGGCAGTCGACCTGGTCGGGGGGGGGGGGGGGTCGACTACCCAGTCGACCTGGGTCCTAGGCGGGAATTTTCCCGCCCAGCCCGCTTCTGGGTTTGAATTCGAATTTCGAGCTGTTTTCTGTTCTGAAATTTCCTGAAACTTCGGAGGGTCATATCTCCTTCATACGAACTCCGATTCTCGCAAACTCGAACTCCTTTCCAAGCAGAATTTCGAGACGAATGCAATGGAGTAACCCGTTTCCCTTGATTTTGATTTTAAAATTTAATTCTGCCTTGATTTGTGAATCTTAGTGTTATAGAATTACGGGGTGTTACATTCTCCCCCACTTAAAAGGAATTCGTCCCCGAAATTGTCAAGTTAGGAAGAATGTGTCCAACCATCCAATCTCCCATCTACTCAACCATTCAATCACAGGCATTTATTGTCCTTAAAAGATTTCTAATGCTTTCATGTTCATATGCATAGTGTGTGTACATGTCTTTATCTAATGCAAAATCAGGCGGTCTACTGATTCAGTTGACCTCCTTAATGCGAATCATGTCAGTGATATGCGTCCAATCATGTATGCAAGCATCCCTAATTATGTAAATACTACATGTGTGCATAGCCATTCATCCATATGCAACATCCATATGATAACATATCAAGTTCAACTTAAATACATATCTGTAAATGCAATATGAAAGCGTCCGAACTGATCTAGTGCCTAATACGTATGTATATGCAATCACGAGCAACCATTAGCAACCACTCGCATCCATCAACCATAACATGTTTCAAATACATGTTTACATCCAAAAGAGTTTCTACCTAAGGATCGAAGATATGACCTAGAGGATATACTTTGGAAAGAGAGAAACAATTATGCGTAAAGCTCCTACAAATAAAAGAAATCAAGGATGCACCCTTAAGGAAAAGGGTATGATGCTAGTATTTAGCCTTCTTGAGCTTTACTCCACTGTATCTTAACTAATTTAACTTCACGATTGTGGAGTTTCTGACCTCCATTTCCAAAATAAACAGATGTCAATCACGGTACCAAGTGTATGTACTAAGATGATTAGAGGTCTCCCTCTTATCCATCATGCCATAACTATAAGAGTCAAAAGGTCACTACGTGCTTTTTAGAGTGCCTGCCACAACTATTCATCTCTCACGTAAACTATCCTAGTCGAACTCGACATACCTCAACTACAAGCCCCAAAGGCCTAAACCAATATCAGACAAGCACCCAAGGAATATCTCCTCCGAATTTAGACGATCTACGTGAGATGATATAAGCAAACTCGATAGCTATTCTCAAATCCCTACTAACCAAAAATAAACTGGTCGGACCACCAATTGGATTTGAGACTCTAGTGGGATCTTTCTACTATACAAGTACTATGGTGCAGAGACTCAACTATGGAAGTGGATATGAACAAATGCGAAGCGCTAAAACCAAAGGAAAGAGTACGAACAACAAAACTAGGCTCTTCCAACAGAACTTTACTACCTTTCTCCTAGGTATGCTTGGTGGCGAAGGTAAGTACTTGCCCTTCTGAAAACCTTGTCCTTTGCCCTTAATTACATGCCCTATTACACCATAGTAAAGATACTTCCTCTTGTCTTAGGTTTTATAATTCCTTCCTTCTTTGTGAGCTAAATCTACATCCATGAATTCCTCATCCTCTTCCGTGTGCAGTCATGTTGACAAATCTCTCGAAAGCTGCTTCCATCGTACAGAAAAACCCTATAAGCTTGAAAGAAAACTGGCCGTAGGTGAAACAACTACGGCTATGGATGTAATCCAGGCACGACTTCGCCCATCGATGAGGTTACCTCCTAGAAAGCCAGGAGCCCCAGAGACTCAAGAAAGAAGGAGACAAGAATTCAAACAGAGGAAGAGAAGATAGTGCGTATGGCTTTGGGGAATATGCCTTTTAAACAAATCTTTTCTCTTGAAAATTCTTCTTTTAAAACCTTTTTGAAAATAATTTTTCAAATCCTTTATCTGATCTGGTAACCTTTAGCTCTGATACCACGTGTAACACCCCACATCCGTTAGTGTCACTCACAAAGGGAATGCACTAAGTTCTGTGGAGCATTTAGGGTAAAAGATACAGATAAATTACAAGACAGACAGAAATTAAACAACGGAAAATAAAACTTTACTTTATTGATAAGATAGTTTGTACAATAATTTCAGAGTATCATCTGTCCTACAAAATAAAGAAGCATAAAGCAACATTTATATTCCCCAATGTAGCAAGAGCCATCCATAGCATCTGAAAAGAGAATCCAAGAAAAACTTCGACAAATCTTCAAGCTGGGAAAGAGTAATAGTCCAACTTAACCAGAGCTATACTATTCCTTCCTTTACTACCCAGGGGGGGGGGGAACGGAAGAAAAGAAGACGAAAGAAAAATAAAGTCATACATAAAGCCTGAGTAAGTTCAGTTACTTCTAGCATGTGAACATGGAAAAACAAAACGATATGAATTAACTGAATACAAGATAACACCATGATGATAGGGCTAGCAAGATTAGACAAGATTAACACAAGATATGCTAAGATAAGAGAAAATGAATATGCTCTAATACTTTCACTGCTTCGCTATTTCCTTGTTATACTTGGTTTCTATATCTCTGCACCACCTAACTAGTGTCCCAACTAGTAACGATAATGTGATCCCAATCCCTGTATTTTCCATTGCCTTCAGGCATACATTTATTATTTATTACCTAGATACGATCTAGGGTTTTCTATCAAGTGCTTTCTAGATTCAACTAGGGTTTACGCGACTTGTCAAATGCTTTACAGATTCAGGGTTTATGCCACCTAGGTCCAATAGGGATTACGCTACCTGTCGAACGATGCCCCCAAGTCTAGGACACACTACCTAGAATGGTATACGTTCCTAGACTTCCCCACGCATGTATCGCGAATCGTTATCGCTTGTCTAGATGCACATGTCCTGTAATGTGCGGCCCGAGTCCTGTGGCAGGGCAAATCAAGTAACACAGAACTCGATCGGGAGCTTTCAGATATCTGCCGATGTAGATGCTAAGGTCTGTTTTTATTCCAGTGGCTATGGTCCCACTCGACCCCTCCCTCAACTAATGAAAGGCACATCTTGAAAAATGAGAACTATATGCATGCCCCCTATGCCCCCACTAACCTATGGCCATCCTCATCCATAACTAGATAGCAAGTATGTGGTCTTTTGGAGTTCTCCGCCTTTTCGCTTCACTTATCTCGATTGACTCAATATGGATGGTAGACGACGAGTTGCTATCATAGGGCTACCGGTTTCTCGCCGAATCACGCTGGTCCATCCTAGTCTTTAGGTTGCCATATTTTGCAACCAAGGCACACCCTTGGTTCTTCTACCGCAGACCTTAACCTCTGTGAGCCCAGGAGGATCATCTGCAGCCTCACAGAGGGATACCAAGAGTACCCTCACGTCCCCTCGAAGCCTTGGGCTTCGTAACCCAATTCGTTGGAGCCTTCGTTTTAATCAGACGGACGTTCGCTCCTTCCCGTGTTATACTAAGAATTGTTACTTAGTTTTGCTAACTAAGGTTTACCACTTAGTTTCCAGAATCGTTGTTTTCTTAACTAAGGTTTACTACTTAGCTCCTTTTAACTAAGGTTTACTACTTAGTTCTCTTTCTCGTCAATTTGGATTGGTTAAGCGTCATTAGTAAATTCAAGCTAACTTAACCCCCTTCATTTATCCTGTTAAACTGGTTATGTGTTATCAGTAATTCACGTTGACTTAACCCTACCGGCATCAAGTTATCTTGGTTAAGTATTTACTTAACCCTACCCATTTATCTTGTATTGGTTAAGTGTTCATTTTTAACTTAGCCTTGCCCATCTGTTTTAACTAACATTTTATTAATGGTTAAGTATTATCCCTTCATGTTTTAGACTTAACCCTATTCATTTATCACAATCTGATGGTTAAGTGTTCAAGTTTACTTAACCCTACGGTCTAGTCCAGCTAACATATCAAATTGGCTAAGTGTATTGAATTTTACTTAACCCCAACCTCTAGTCTAGTTAACATGTTAATTTGGCTATGTGTATTAACTTTACTTAACCCCACCTTCTAGTCTAGTTAACATGTTAATTTGGCTAAGTGTATTAACTTTACTTAACCCCTACAAATCTTGTCTTGTTACGATGTTAAGTTTGGTTAAGTGTTCCTATGGACTTAACCCTCCCATTCTAGCTTAACTGTGTTAAGTTGGTTAAGTGTTCCTATGAACTTAACCCTCCCATTCTAACTTAACTGTGTTAAGTGTCAGTATGAACCTAACCCCACCCATCGGTTTGGTTATCATGTTGAATTAGTTAAGTGTCTTTGTTAACTTAACCCTACCATTCTTGTTCTAGCTTTAACTAAATAAATTAAAGCCGCGACCACTCACATTAGACAGATATTGTTGCGATTACTGGATGTGCCGGTTGGTTCCGAGCAGGTTTACATCGCAACTCAGTCGAACCTCGGGTTAGGCATATTCGAGTTTTCTAAGTTCGAAGGGTTTTGATTAATTTTCAAATCAGGTTTTGAAAGTAACCATCCCGTTCGTCGGATCAGTTAGGGATATCCAGGGAGAGTAGGAAACTTTTATTTTCCAAACCCAAGCCTAGACACTATCCTCTCTGTCACCCTAGAACTTTCTGGTGTGTTATTAAAAGAGATGTCGTTAATAAACCTTTAATTTGTCTAAATTTACATTTTTCTCATTTAGGACAAATTCTATAAGTAAATTATTTCTAATTTACTTATTTCATAATTACTCTTTTAATGTAAATTGTCAACATTTATTATTATGGCCCATTTTCCCCTCTATATCATATTTATGCTTTTTAGTATGTAAACTATACCAAATTAAGTGTCACTAACCATGATTTTGCTAAACATGACGATTACTCCTAATTATAGCCAATTTCAAATTTATGCCAATATACTTATTATGCCAAAATTAGCTAATCCAATTCTGATTTAACATTCTAATTACAGTTCATGTCAAACTAGACTTATTATTCTAGTTCACAATTCATGTAAATGCTAGATTTACAAGTCGATACTAGATTCAAATTACACATCCTATAATTCGTGTCAAATTTATCCTATTTGCATTTTTATGAACAAGCCATACTACATGTTCCCAATTTATGCCAATTTCCAAGTGTATAACTACGTTTTTAGTAAATTTCATATTTTGCCCAAATTGTATTCCCATCGTTCGTATAATCGTGATTCAATCTAGATTATAGATAAATCTAGATTCGTAGAAAATAGGGCATGAACCAAAGATGCTATGAAAAAGATAGACATAATAACTGGCATAAAATGATAATTTACTAATTACAGACCTAATGAATTACACTGAAATTGATCTAAAACATCGAAGGCCTATAGGTCTGAAAATCTTATGACATAAAAAGGGTTGAATAACGACGTAGGTTCAAGAACATGGGTAGACCTAACTTAATAGGTAAATTCCCAAGATCAAAAACCAAAGAAAACCAAGAATAGACAGAATCAATAATCAGGTTTAGACCCAATTTCACAGTCACAAAACTTAAGCAACACTTTCCTAGTCATGAATCATAGGAGTTTAATCACAGTTGTCCTTGTTATGTCATAGGCAATAGTTTATGTTTCCTAATCAAAGACATTGGCTTGTATTCGTAGTCAAGGAAATAATTCTCATAGTCATGAGTCACAGTCATAGGCAGTGTTCATAGTCATAGGCAATGTTCATAGTCAAAGAGGCATATGGTTTTAAGGTCCATAGTTTCATAGTCACAATCTTATTGGTCATCGAATCATAACAGTTCTTAATTAGGTCCAAGGATATAAGCACTGATTCGAACAAAAGATTTGGCATATTCTTTTATTCCTTTAATTTCATGTCACGAATAGAGAAAACGTTCAAATCTAAAAAGTAACCGACTTACAGAGATTATATTAGATTCATAGAAAGACAGTCGTTGAAGTCGTTTTGAATCTTCACTTGAATCCTAGCTTGTTTTGAATCTCCTCTTGAAAGTCTTGAGCAACATTTCCTCGTCTTGATTTATTTTATACATTATTTTATTTATACATTTTCTCAGAGGTAGCATAAGGATTGAATGAAATGGTGTAGAGAGAAGGAGGCTAGGAGGCTGTTTATATAGGTTAGGCGGACGAATCTAGGCAGAAAACGAGACCAGGTACATCAGAATGCACCCAGGCCTAAAAGTGGGTTTCTGCACCCAGGTCGACACCCATGTCGACTGGGAAGTCGACCTGTTCAGGGGGGGTCGACTACCAGTCGACTCCCCAGTCGACCTGGGTCCTGGGCGGGAATTTTCCTGCGCAGCCCGCTTCTGGGTTTGAATTCGAATTTCGAATTCGAATTTCGAGCTGTTTTCTGTTCTGAAATTTCTTGAAACTTCGGAGGGTCATATCTCCTTCGTACGGACTCCGATTCTTGCAAACTCGGACTCGTTTCCAAGTAGAATTTCGAGACGAACGCAATGGCACAACCCGTTTCCCTTGATTTTGATTTTAAACTTTAATTCTACCTTGATTTGTGAATCTTAGTGTTACAGAATTACGGGGTGTTACACTCACTTTGGGCAATCCTTAGCCATGTGGCCTGTCTCACCGCAAGAAAAGCACCCACCATTCAACTTGGCCTTCTTTTTCCGGCAATCTTTCACTAAGTGCCCCACTTTTCCACAGAAATTACACTTCCTCTTCTCTTGGGTCTTGTTGTCTTTTCCGCCCTTCTTAAAGTCTGTCTTCTTAGGCTGTAAACCCTCTTTCTTCCCTTGAGAGCTTTCTGCCTTTGTCTCCTTCTTGCCCGTATCCTCTTTGTTCAGCAATGCCATCTGCACCAACCTTTCATACGTAGCTCCCATGGGTATATGGGTCATGGCCAAACTTTGTAATGGCTCATTCAATCCTTTGACAAAGCGGAGAGCCTTCTTGTGCGGAGTGTTGACTAGGTCCAGTCCGAACCTAGCCAGCTGATCGAACTGATTAACGTACTCTTTGACTGTCATGTTCCCTTGCTTAAGAAATAAGAATTTTTCCAATTGAAGACTCCTTTCAGCTTGTGAGAGAAATTTAGCCTCAAACCTCACCCTAAAGTCCTCCCATGTTTCCACTGGTCTTTCTGCATTAGTTACTTTCCACCAGTAGGAAGCCTCACCTTTAAGTAGCCATACTGCCAGTTGTACCTTCTGCCTATCTTCTACTTCAAAGATGACGAATAAGTCCTCGGTTTCCTTCAGCCAGTTCCTGGCTACCACGAAGTACTCGGTTCCATGAAAGTCCTTCCCTCCCATAGCTTTGAAATCTTTACATATCTTAGCAAAAGCATTACCATGCGGAGGAGGTGGAGGAGGAGGTGCTGCTACAGCTGGATGATCTCCTGCTACCGGATGATTTCCTGCAGCTAGGGGAGGAGGAATAGTGGGACCTGGCTGATTGGCCCTTGCTTCTAAGAATCGTCTGAACCAACCAGGTATTGGTACACCCTCTGGAAAGTTTAGTTCTTCGGACATGTTGAAACAAAAAGGGTAGATTCAAAACGAAGGATAAAAGATAGTACCTATGGCTTTGGGGGACTATGCCTTTTTAAAATAAAAAACATTTTTCTCTTTAAAAATGCTTCTTTAAATTTCTTTTGAAAATAAATTTTCAAAACTTTTTATCTTATCTGGTAAACTTATGCTCTGATACCAAGTGAAACACCCCACCTCCGTTAGGGTCACTCTCAAAGGGAATGCCCTAATTTTGGTGGGGGTTTATAAGTATAAGTCACAGATACACAAGACATATATAAATACACATATTTTTGAACAGCGGAAAACAACAGCAACTTTTATTTCGTCAAAATACGTGTTACACAAACCATGCCATAATTGTCTTACAATACTTCCAAAACATTACATTTTCGTAACTGTCTTGATTTCATAACTTAAAGAAGCATAAAAACATAAGTAAATTGCATAAGTCCCCATAATTGCTATCCAAAGCCATAGTCCAAGACGAAAGAGATCCAAGCAATACATTCTTTCTCTTCAAGCTGGATGTGAAAACTGGTCAAGTTGCGGTATTCCCTCCCTGTGGACCTTGGGGGGGGGGGGGAACGAAAGAAAAGAAGACGAAAGAAAAGTAGAGTCAGACATAAAGCCTGAGTAAGTCTAGGACTATTCAGTCTATGAATAAAGAAATGAGCATGATAAGTACAAACTGGAAATGGGAAAGCACTATAAACTAAGTTAAGTTGTCTAGAGTCGAATATACTATCGTACCCCATATTAATCTCTGCATCCCTATAAACTAGTTCCCAACAGGCACCCCATAATCAGGGTGAAGTGATCCATTTCTAATGATTGACTCCTACTCGCATAGTTACATGTGTGTTACGACCCCCGATGTTGTAGCTACCTATGCTGGTCCCACCATGGGGTGTATCAAGTCCCATGGTGGTGGCCCGACACAATTCTAGAATGCACAGGTATACTACTGGTGCCCAGTGCCTAATTTTTCTGCGCCGGAGTGTGTGCACGCCCGCACCCCGTTAGAACCTACACTACTGCACCACCGCCGTCGATTTGACCTCTTACAGTCAGCCCAGTAATCGTGCCCCACCCTGCCTAGTTTAGGGTATCCTGATACACCTTGTAGGGTTACTGCTGAAAAGGGTCCCCCGCTACTAGGTTTTGTATTTCTAGCCAACATGCTAAGTTGGTTAAGTGTTCTGTAAACCTAACCCCCCAATCAGTCTGAATAGTTTAGCATGTTCAATTTGATTAAGTATTAGTTCAATTTACTTAATCCTATCAATCCTGACTCAGCCTTAATTGTCTTATTAAAGCCTCAGCCACTCACATTAGACAGGTATTGTTGTGACTGCCTGTTGCCGGTTGGGTCCGGGCAGTCTTACGTCACAACTCAGTCTAACCTCGGGTCTTTATTTTGCTCAGTGTTTAACAACCCACATTGGATAGGTATTGTTGTGACTACTGGACAACCGGGCGGGTCCGGGCAGGTTTATGTCACAACTCAATCCAACCTCGGGTTAAACACATCGTATTTTCTAAGTTTACATATTTTGTCTCTTTTCTTTTTATATGTAAATATTTGCAGCCCACTATTCAAATTCATCTTTATTGGGTAAAATTAATTTATACCACTTAAATGTTTTCAAGGTCGTTGGCATGCGACAGACATGCCAACACATATGTTTTATATTTTTAACCCAACGTCATTACCCCCGTTTTATACGTTCGCTATATTATGTTGGGCTTAACATTTAAGCCCAACTTAGCCACATGAAAAAGGGGAGGCTTAGAACATGGTGTTTATATATTCTAAGTAACATCAAAAGGGGTGTGTAAACGCATGAACTTGCAACATAGCGGTCTAATTAACATAAATTAGGCACTTGTGAACTTGCATTGTAATAGCATAACATCTTGACGTAAAACATACCTAAACATGAATCATGGTTTTAATCTAATCATGTAAACTTTTGTTTAAAGCATGAATCTAACTTAATCATGTGCCACATATATTATCATATGTTTCTTAACAACAACCTAAGCCTGAAACATATTTTGTTTGGGCATAAAGTCAAACATAAACTAGCCATGTTCATAAAGTCAACACAAGTTCACAAAGATGCTTACTTTTTTCACTAATACAAAAGTATGGTTTTACACTTGAATCATGATGCCTATTTCAACATAAATTCATATGAATCATAATACCCAAATGGATCCAACTACACTAAAAATGATCATAAAAATATACATAGAAGGATCTAAAATCATCTTGGCATAATAGTGAATCATATACTTGCATGAGTCTCAACTTGGTTGTAATAAACTACTACAAACATATAGTTGTTAACTTTCAACATGAATCATATACTTGCGAATATCCAATAGGTCTAACATCATTATACCACAACATCCCAAATCTATTCATAATTAGAATCATAGCAACAAACAATTATGAATTATCATCACCACAAGTTAAGTACAATTCCATTTCTCATTTTACACAAATCAGAACTCAATTATTCATTCACATCGGAATAGCACTCTACTTACAACGTATGACGAATCTTCAATTCAGGATTCTGAATTCTGAATTTGGAGATGCTATCCTTTGTTGTAGGCGTTGTTTTGATTTAATTGTTGTGGCTTTAAGCTTTTGAATCAACTCCTGACTCGACGGCTAGTCCTAGTCTTTCTTCAGCAGCATGACGGTCTCATTCTCATTTTTATTTGTGTGAGTTAGGTGGAGTCTTAGGTCATTTTTATAGAGTTTGTGAATTGATTAGAGTCGTCGATGGAGCTTAGATTAATATTATCCATTCGTTTTAGAGAGAAACCAATCAGGAGCTGACACCTAGCCCTAGTGACAAGACAAAGCTCAGAAATTCGGCCAAGCACAGACCAGGCCACCCAGGAGGGGCTGGGTTCGACCTGGCTCAGGGGCCAGGTCGACTACCCAGTCGACCTGGGTGACCCAGGTTGACCTGGGTGACCCAGGTCGACTACCCGGTCGACCTGGGTGCCTTGGGCGGGAAAATTCCCGCCCAGCCCAATCTAGGTCCGATTTTTTAATTTTGAACTGTTTTCTGAACTGTTTCTATCTGTTTGAATTTTAAACTGAATTCTGAAACTTCCGGAGGTCATATCTCCCTCATACGGAGTCCGTTTTACGCAAACTCGGACTCTATCTCAAGCAGAATTCCGAGACGAACTCAATGGCGTATCCCGTTTCCCTTAATTCTTTGATTTGAAATTAATTATACTTTAATTTGTGAATTTCACTGTTATAGAATACACGGGGTGTTACATTCTCCCCCAATTAAAAGGATTTCGTCCCCGAAAACTTCAAGTTTAGGAAGAACGTATATCCTAACATCCAAATGTCCATCTACTCATCCACCAAACACGAGCGTCCATTGTCCTTAAAAGACTTCTAATGCTTCATGATCATATGCGAAGTGTGTGTACATGTACTTATCTAATGCAAGATCAGTCGGTCTACTGATTCAGTCGACCTCCTTAATGCAAATTATGTAAGTGTCATGAATCCATTATGTATGCAAACCTTCCTATTCATGATTCTACATGAGTGCACAATCATTCATATATAAATGCAACATCCATATGACAACACATTAAACTTCTACCATATACGAATATATATACATATATGCATATGCAATATGAGGTGACTGAGCCGATATAAAACCTAGATTGTGTATGTATATGCAACCACGAGAAACCACTAGCAATCACTTGCAACCACTTGCAACCATCATCCATAACATGTTTCAATTACATGTTTTCATCCAAAGAGTTTCTACCTAAAAGATAAGGTCGAGGAGATATATCTAAAAAGATAGATAAAAGAGCAACTTAAGGAAAAAGAAAGATCAAAGATGTACCCTCAAAAAGAAAAGGGTAGGCTGCTCGTATTCTAGCCTCAGTTTCCCAAGTCGGGTCTTCCTCGAGGTCGCTCCACTGAACTTTGACGAGCATGACTTCGCGGTTGCGTAGCTTTTTCACTTCAGTTCCTAAGATGCGTGTTGGAACTCTTCTCACGGTTGCTTCGCGTTCCACTTCAGCTTCTTCAAGGATGTTTGGTTCTACCACTTCAGCAGATTCATGTAGACATTTTCGGAGGTGCGAAACGTGAAAGACGTTGTGAACTCCAGCTAGTTTTTCAGGTAGCTCTAATCTATAGGCCATCTTCCCAACCTTCTCGATGATAGTAAATGGTCCTACAAATCTCGGTGCCAGCTTTCCAGTGGATCCAAAACGAACAACGTTCCTTAGAGGAGATACCTTAAGAAAAACTCTGTCCCCAACCTCAAACTCAAGGTCGGTCCTTCTCTTGTCGGCGTAGGATTTTTGTCTGTCTTGGGCCGTCTTCATTCTTCTCCGTATTAAGTCTACTTTCTCTGAAGTCTCTCGAATCATATCTGGTCCAAGTATGAGCTTGTCAGTAGACTCCCACCAACAAGTGGGCGATCGGCACGGTCTTCCATATAAAGCTTCGAAGGGCGCCATTCCGATGGTGGCTTGGTAGCTGTTGTTGTAGGCAATTTCCACCAAAGGAAGATGGTCTTCCCATGTCCTCCCGAAGTCAAGGACGCACAGTCTTAAAAGGTCCTCCAAAACTCTGTTCACTCTTTCTGTCTGGCCATCGGTTTGGGGGTGATAGGCTGTACTCAAGCATAACTGTGTGCCTACCGCTTCTTGCAGACTCCGCCAAAACTCACTTGTGAAGATAGGGTCTCGGTCGCTAACAATGCCGGAGGGTATTCCATGGAGTCGAATAATTTCCTTGATATAAAGAGTTGCTAGGGATGAGGCAGTCCTTTTACTCTTGACAGGTAAAAAATGGGCACTTTTAGTAAGCCTATCCACTATTACCTAAATGCTAGTGTTGCCTCTTCTAGACCTAGGTAGCCCATCAATGAAGTCCATTGAAATGTTATCCCACTTCCACTGCGGGACCTCTAGAGGATGGAGTAGACCACCAGGCTTCTTCTGCTCCGCCTTAACCTATTGGCAAATCATACACTTAGAAACAAAATCTTCCACATCCTTCTTCATGCCGCTCCAAAAGAAAGTTCTATTTATGTCCTTGTACATTTTATCTCCGCCTGGATGTATCGTCATCTTAGAGTGATGTGCTTCTTCGAGAACCGTCTTTACTAAATCCCTTGTCCGTGGGACGCATAGTCTTCCGTCTCGCCTTAACCAACCTTTATCGTCGATGGAGTATCTGTTGAGGTGACTTGAAGTGTCACCCCTAATTAGGCTATCAATCTTCTCCACAAGCTGAGGGTCTTCGCGTTGTGCTGTCCCTATTGAGTCCACTAGAGTCGGGCGTACTTCGAGAGATGCTAGCAAGCCCGGTACAAAATCGGAGGAGGGCCTAAAGTTAAAACTGGCTATATACTCCAAGCTTTGCCTTTCTATAAAGAGCGGGCTTAGGGTCAGTTTCTTTCGGCTCAACGCGTCTGCCACTACGTTGCCTTTGCCCGGAGTGTAGGAGATCTCGAAATCGTACGAGGCAAGAAACTCAATCCACCTTTGTTGCCTCAAGTTAAGGTCCTTCTGCGAGAAGAGATACTTCAAAGATTTATGGTCAGTATACAGTTCAAATTTCTCATCTAGGAGATAGTGGCGCCAAGACTTAAGCGCAAAGACGATGGCGGCCAACTCGAGATCATGGGATGGGTAATTCTTTTCATGAACCTTCAATTGCCTTCCACCATAAGCTACTACCCTCCCTTCTTGCATCAAGACAGCGCCTAGCCCTGTCCTACATGCATATGTATAAACTGTGAACATCTTGCTTCCATCTGGCAACGTCAGAACTGGGGTTGTTGTAAGAGCCATTTTTAGTCGTTGGAAAGCAAACTCGCAATCCAAGTCCCAGTTGAACACTAGATTTTTTTTTTGTCAGCCTTGTGAGTGGAGCTGAGATTTTCGCAAAATCCCTTATGAATTTTCGGTAGAAACCTGCTAGTCCTAGAAAACTTCGGACCTCAGTTGCATTCCTTGGTGTCTTCCAATCCTGTACCGCTACTACCTTAGCAGGGTCCACAGCTAACCCTTCCTTGGATACTACATGCCCAAGAAACCTTACTTCCTCTCTCCAAAAGTGGCATTTGGAGAATTTGGCTTTTAATTGATGGACTCGTAGAGTTTCCATGATTGCTCTTAGGTGCTGAGCATGCTCTTCTTCACTCTTTGAGAAGATCAAGATATCGTCTACGAAGACCACTACGAACTTGTTGAGGAATTCTCTGAACACCCTACTCATCAGGTCCACGAAGTAAGCGGGTGCGTTTGTCAAGCCGAAAGGCATGACAAGCCATTCAAAGAAGCCGTCTGGGGTTCTGAATGCTGTCTTATCGATGCTATCTTCAGCCACCCTTAGCTGATGAAATCCGGTCGCCAAATCGAGTTGGGAGAAAACAAACGCTCCTACAACATGATCAAAAAGATCATCAATTCTGGGGAGAGGGTGCCTATTCTTTTTAGTTAGTTTGTTGAGCTCCCTATTGTCAACACATAGACGGAGTGAACCATCCGCCTTTGTGGCGAACACCACTGGAGCGCCCCATTCTGAAATGCTCCTTCTAATGACCCCCTTCTCTAGAAGCTCTTTAACCTGTTTACTGAGCTCTTTCCTTTCCCGTGGAGCCATGTGTCTAACGGGCAACGCAACGGGCTTTGCATTATCTACAAGATATATGCGGAAGTCTATCTCCCGCTTCGGAGGTAAGCCCTTCACCTCTTCGAAGACATCCGGATATTCACAGACCACTCTAACCGATTGCAAACTCTCGACAGAAGCATCTAGCGATTCAAGATAACTAAGCATAACCGCATACGAGGGATTACAAGTAATTTCCAGAGTGTTACCGAGTTGGGTCAGAAGCCTAACCACCCTTTTCTCACAATCAAGGATGGCACCATTACTGGATAGCCAATCCATGCTCAAAATCAAACCATATCCCGAGAAGCCCAAAACAAAGGCATTACATCTAAATTCTACGCTTAGAATAGAAATTTTCAATCCCACACAGATCATAGACAAATGAGCTGGGCACCCGATTGGATTTGAAACAATTAAGGGGTCCTCTACCATACTAGTTTCTAGGTGCAGAGATTCTACTAAAGCAGATGAAATAAAGGAGTGTGATGCGCCAGAATCAAATAAAGTGCGAACTGGTTGATCATAAAGATAAACTACACTTTCTACAGAAGTATTTATACCTCGCTGTTGCAGAGGTGGCACTTCTAGCACATGAACCTGTGCCCCTGAGGTGGATCCAGCCTTTTTCCCCTGCCCTTGCTTCTTTGGGCAATCCTTAGCCATGTGGCCTGTCTCACCGCAAGAAAAGCACCCACCATTCAACTTGGCCTTCTTTTTCCGGCAATCTTTCACTAAGTGTCCCACCTTGCCACAGAAATTACACTTCCTCTTCTCTTGGGACTTGTTGTCTTTCCCGCCCTTCTTAAAGTCTGTCTTCTTAGGTTGTAAACCCTCTTTCTTCCCTTGAAAGCTTTCTGCCTTTGTCTACTTCTTTCCCTTATCCTCTTCGTTCAGCAATGCCATCTGCGCCAACCTTTCATACGTAGCTCCCATGGGTATATGGGTCATGGCCTAACTATGTAGTGGCTCATTCAATCCTTTGACAAAGTGGAGAGCCTTCTTGTGCGGAATGTTGACTAGGTCCAGTCCGAACCTAGCCAACTGATCGAACTGATTAACGTACTCTTTGACTGTCATGTTCCCTTGCTTAAGAAATAAGAATTTTTCCAATTGAAGACTCCTTTCAGCTTCTGAGAGAAATTTAGCCTCAAACCTCACCCTAAAGTCGTCCCATGTTTCCACTGGTCTTTCTGCATTGGTAACTCCCCACCAGTAGGAAGCCTCACCATTAAGTAGCCATACTGCCAGTTGTACCTTCTGCCTATCTTCTACTACAAAGATGACGAATAAGTCCTCGGTTTCCTTCAGCCAGTTCCTGGCTGCAACGAAGGACTCGATTCTATGAGAGTCCTTCCCTCCCATAGCTTTGAAATCTTTACATATCTTAGCAAAAGCATTACCATGTGGAGGAGGTGGAGGAGGTGTTGCTACAGCTGGATGATCTCCTGCTGCCGGATGATTTCCTGCAGCTGGGGGAGGAGGAATAGTGGGACCTGGCTGATTGGCCCTTGCTTCTAAGAATCGTCTGAACCAACCAGGTATTGGTACACCCTCTGGAAAGTTAAGTTCTTCGGACATGTTGAAACAAAAAGGGTAGATTCAAAACGAAGGATAAAAGATAGTACCTATGGCTTTGGGGGACTATGCCTTTTTAAAATAAAAAACATTTTTATCTTTAAAAATGCTTCTTTAAATTTCTTTTGAAAATAAATTTTCAAAACTTTTTATCTTATCTGGTAAACCTATGCTCTGATACCAAGTGAAACACCCCACCTCCGTTAGGGTCACTTTCAAAGGGAATGCCCTAATTTTGGTGGAGGTTTATAAGTATAAGTCACAGATACACAAGATATATATAAATACACATATTTTTGAACAGCGGAAAACAACAGCAACTTTTATTTCGTCAAAATACGTGTTACACAAACCATGCCATAATTGTCTTACAATACTTCCAAAACGTTACATTTTCATAACTGTCTTGATTTCATAACTTAAAGAAGCATAAAAACATAAGTAAATTGCATAAGTCCCCATAATTGCTATCCAAAGCCATGGTCCAAGACGAAAGAGATCCAAGCAATACATTCTTTCTCTTCAAGCTGGATGTGAAAACTGGTCAAGTTGCGGTATTCCCTCCCTGTGGACCTTGGGGGGGGGGGGGGAACGAAAGAAAAGAAGACGAAAGAAAAGTAGAGTCAGACATAAAGCCTGAGTAAGTCTAGGACTATTCAGTCTATGAATAAAGAAATGAGCATGATAAGTACAAACTGGAAATGGGAAAGCACTATAAACTAAGTTAAGTTGTTTAGAGTCGAATATACTATCATACCCCATATTAATCTCTGCATCCCTATAAACTAGTTCCCAACAGGCACCCCACAATCAGGGTGAAGTGATCCATTTCTATTGATCGACTCCTACTCGCATAGTTACATGTGTGTTACGACCCCCGATGTTGTAGCTACCTATGCTGGTCCCACCATGGGGTGTATCAAGTCCCATGGTGGCGGCCCGACGCAATTCTAGAATGCACAGGTATACTACTGGTGCCCAGTGCCTAATTTTTCTGCGCCGGAGTGTGTGCACACCCGCACCCCGTTAGAATCTACACTGCTGCACCACCGCCGTCGATTTGACCTCTTACAGTCAGCCCAGTAATCATGCCCCACCCTGCCTAGTTCAGGGTATCCTGATACACCTTGTAGGGTTACTGCTGAAAAGGGTCCCCCGCTACTAGGTTTTGTATTTCTAGCCAACATGCTAAGTTGGTTAAGTGTTCTGTAAACCTAACCCCCCAATCAGTCTGTATAGTTTAGCATGTTCAATTTGATTAAGTATTAATTCAATTTACTTAATTCTATCAATCCCGACTCAGCCTTAATTGTCTTATTAAAGCCTCAACCACTCACATTAGACAGGTATTGTTGTGACTGCCTGTTGCCGGTTGGGTCCGGGCAGTCTAACGTCACAACTCAGTCTAACCTCGGGTCTTTATTGGGCTCAGTGTTTAACCACCCACATTGGATAGGTATTGTTGTGACTACTGGACAACTGGGCAGGTCCGGGCAGGTTTATGTCACAACTGAATCCAACCTCGGGTTAAACACATCGTATTTTCTAAGTTTACATATTTTGTCTCTTTTCTTTTTATATGTAAATATTTGCAACCCATTTTTCAAATTCATCTTTATTGGGTAAAATTAATTTATACCACTTAAATGTTTTCAAGGTCGTTGGCATGCGACAGACATGCCAACACATATGTTTTATATTTTTAACCCAACGTCATTACCCCCGTTTTATACGTTCGCTATATTATGTTGGGCTTAACATTTAAGCCCAACTTAAACCGCATGAAAAAGGGGAGGCTTAGAACATGGTGTTTATATATTCTAAGTAACATCAAAAGGGTTGTGTAAACGCATGAACTTGCAACACAGCGGTCTAATTAACATAAATTAGGAACTTGTGAACTTGCATTGTAATAGCATAACATCTTGACATAAAACATACCTAAACATGAATCATGGTTTTAATCTAATCATGTAAACTTTTGTTTAAACATGAATCTAACTTAATCATGTGCCACATATATTATCATATGTTTCTTAACAACAACCTAAGCCTGAAACAGGTTTTGTTTGGGCATAAAGTCAAACATAAACTAGCCATGTTCATAAAGTCAACACAAGTTCACAAAGATGCTTACTTTTGTCACTAATACAAAAGTATGGTTTTACACTTGAATCATGATGCCTATTTCAACATAAATTCATATGAATCATAATACCCAAATGGATCCAACTACACTAAAAATGATCATAAAAATATACATAGAAGGCTCTAAAATCATGTTGGCATAATAGTGAATCATATACTTGCATGAGTCTCAACTTGGTTGTAATAAACTACTACAAACATATAGTTGTTAACTTTCAACATGAATCATATGCTTGCAAATATCCAATAGGTCTAACATCATTATACCACAACATTCCAAATCTATTCATAATTAGAATCATAGCAACATACAATTATGAATTATCATCACCACAATTAAGTACAATTCCATTTCTCATTTTACACAAATCAAAACTCAATTATTCATTCACATCGGAATAGCACTCTACTTACAACATATGACGAATCTTCAATTCAGGATTCTGAATTCTGAATTTGGAGATGCTATCCTTTGTTGTAGGTGTTGTTTTGATTTAATTGTCGTGGCTTTAAGCTTTTGAATCAACTCCTGACTCGACAGCTATTCCTAGTCTTTCTTCAGCAGCATGACGGTCTCATTATCATTTTTATTTGTGTGAATTAGGTGGAGTTTTAGGTCCTTTTTATAGAGTTTGTGAATTGATTAGAGCCGTCGATGGAGCTTAGATTAATATCAGCCGTTCGTTCTAGAGAGAAACCAATCAGGAGCTGACACCTAGCCCTAGTGACAAGAAAAAGCTCAAAAATTCCAAGCACAGACCAGGCCAGCCAGGAGGGGTTGGGTTCGACCTGGCTCAGGGGCCAGGTCGACTACCCAGTCGACCCCCAGGTCGACTACCCAGTCGACCTAGGTGACCCAGGTCGACTACCCAGTCGACCTGGGTGCCCCAGGTCGACTACCCAGTCGACTTGGGTGCCTTGGGCTGGAAAATTCCCGCCCAGCCCAATCTGGGTCCGATTTTTGAATTTTGAACTGTTTTCTGAACTGTTTCTGTCTATTTGAATTTTAAACTGAATTCTGAAACTTCCGGAGGTCATATCTCCCTCATACGGAGTCCGTTTTACGCAAACTCAGACTCTATCTCAAGCAGAATTCCGAGACGAACGCAATGACATATCCCGTTTCCCTTAATTCTTTGATTTGGAGTTAATTATACTTTAATTTGTGAATTTCACTGTTATAGAATACACGGGGTGTTACAATATGCTTCCAAATATGTGCGAATGCATTAGTTAGGGAAGAGGGGAAAAAGGTTAGAATTGACATAATTTAAGTAATGTTTATGAATTGAGCATATAATTCAAAAAGGGGAAAAAGGGGCATAGTTACCTATAATGTCGTAGGTAAATTTGAATAAGAATGAAATGTCTAATAATTACAATTTGAAATTGTAATTGCACTTATGACACGAGGTTAGGTTGCATTTGTGGTGTAAGTCTGCCCGGACCCGACCGACATATCCACAAACACTAATGTTGAACCTAATGTGATAGGTCTAAGTGAACAAATATGAATCGAGCTAAGACATGAGGCTAGGCCTAACTTGTGGATTAAGACTGCTCGGACCGGACCGACATATCCATCATCCACAAGTTGCAAGCCTAATGTGAGAGGTCTAGCCCATTATAAACCATAAATGGACATGATAACGAATTGGACTACTTAACATAATCTAATTCATAGGAATTGTATGATTATGAACTAAAGTTTGGGTTAAGTGAAATTGGTTGGACAATGGGTGGGTTAAGCAAATCTAGAGGGGGTGGGTAATATTTACACATATCGGCCCACAAAACTTAACCCGATAAGGTTATGTAATTAAAGACACCTATTGGTTTACATAACTAGTGGAAATAATAAAGTTATGTAATTAAAGACACCTTTTAGGGTAAGCATAACTTGTAGAAATGATAGGGTTATGTAATTAAAGACACCTAGTTGTATACATAGCCAAAGAAAACCTAGTGAGGGATACAAGACAAGGGGGGAGAGATTGTATCATATTGTGTGGGATCCGTTTCATCCAATAACCCAGAGTAGGTATCAAAACATGTACTTCGTACTAGGTCGGAGAAGGGGCATGCTTACTGGATTGATTGTAAGAGATCCAAACGTGGAGGACGGTGTGGGCGGCGCAAACCGACCCGGCCATGTGCGTGCATGAGTCGGGCAGAGGGGGATAAGACGATACCGTGACACCTATAGATATGGGGATGTGCATATCAGCGAGGGGTTGCCACTTTAGGACATGATACATCCTACGGTGGGGCCAGCATAGAGTATCTATGCGGATTAGGGAGCCGATCGATTAGGGTAGTGGTTAGGGTACATTTAGACGTATGCCTATGTCTACTACCTTATATTGGAAGGGATCACCTCATTTTGGATATACTAGTAATAATGCAGAGTAATCATTAGGGAAGCGTATACACCTCATCCTGTCTACCTTGTCATGCCTTTTATGTAGTAATCTCTCTTATCCACTTTATATGCCTGCCATGCTACTTTATTTATTTACTTGCTAAAAGTAACTAGACTCGCCAGACTTTATGTCTGACCCTTTTTGTTTCCTCTTCTTTCTTCCATTCCCCTCCCCCTCATAGTTTGTAGGGAGGGAATTCTCAGGCTTAGTCAAGACTCAGTTATCATCTCGCTAGAAGCTGCTTTCGAAATATGGCTCAGGTTCTTATCTCTACTATAACTTAGCTCTTTTTCTTAGGAATTATGTTATGCTTTTTATATTTATGTACTCTGATGGTACAAGAAAGAAGTTATATTGTTGTAATGGTTTTTGTGACTTATGGTATTTTGGACCGTGCAACATAATTTATGTTTGAAATAATAGTATGAATTTTTGCTGCTATCTTATTTATATCTGTCTTGTAATTATTCTGTGTCTGTTTATCTATAACACTTCACGGAACTTAATGCATTCCCTTAGTGAGTAACATTAATAGACGTGGGGTGTCACATAGTCTATGAAGGATGAAAACCAGAAAAAAAGAATTCTTTTTTTTCGAAACCGGCTTCAATGGGATCCTTCATTCTGGTCGAAGGGGAAATTACCAAAGATGCAAAAACATCGCATGTTAGAAAGAATGTTCTCTAAACCTAGAAAATAGACGGGATTCTAGGATTACTTCTTTGGGTAAATACTTTCCATATCATTAGTGCTAATATTGGAATCCTTGGGGCAGTGGAAGAAATAACTGATTAGCACTTCTATTTTTTTCCTTTAGTTTAGAGTTTATGCATTATTTTTTCCCTTTACTTGCTAAGAGTACTGAATGGAAGGAGTTTTCCTCAAAGTTGCAAGCTTTTAATATTATGGTCATGATCTGTCATTACGAAGCTTTTTATCATTCTAGCGTCGAGCTGTTTTTCCGCAGGACCAAAGTCGATACGCGCAATGCCTAGTATACATCGTTTACATCTAGGACTACTGGGGTATCTAATCCCATTTTCTAAGAAATTGATATTTCATGATCAAAGGTGTAGTACTGCTTGCAATACATCTCTTGGATTAGGTGATTGTTTAAACAGGTTGGAGGATTCTTGTGAATTCGGCTGCAGAGGATATTGAACCATGTTTTGTTCCGTCTGCGCCAAGCAGCCCTGGCAAGTCGGGTTCGATACAATTTTTTCAATGTTCTAAACTCAAATTTCGTGGACTCTGGACCACGAGAACTATTTGTTTCAATCTGATCAGTTTCTCTACAGCGCCCGCCACTCTAGCTAATTGTTAACCCTTTCCAAGCAAGATTTCTATGTTATATCCTAGATCGGGACCAACGGGGTTTGAACCCGCAGCTTCCGCCTATTTTTCAAAAAAAAATTGATTCCATCATTTTTGTTTTCATCGAACCGTGGACCTTCTCGGTAAAACAAGTCAAACTAATTATTATCGAAATGATGCAAACTAAGGCACTATTTGACTTGCCATGCCACTGCTAACCCGAGCGAACATTCAGATATCTGTCCTACATTCATTCGTGAGGGTACTCCTAATGGGTTGAAGACTGAACTTCCAAGCAGGCGCCAGTATTAAGATTTTACAATGGGATGATGGGAGTAGACGAAGGGCCACCAGTTTCAATGGCTAAACAAGGGGGCAATGATTAAGGAAAATGGAAGTTTGGGCTCAAGAAGGATTTGGTGTTGGTCATATTTTACAAGAGATGCTTACTTATAAATCTGATCATATTGAAGCTCGTCAAGAATTACTTGGTGCTACGATCATTAGAGGAACAGTACCTAAACCTGAGGATGCCCCAGAATCTTTTCAATTACTCGTACGAGAACTAGGACCTCCATCGCCGAAGCGAAGAAAGAGGGGTCCCCCAACCTAAGTAGCTAGGTGCGGAAGTAAAATCAATTTTGAAAGCGACTTTCCAAGTACTTGAAGTACTTAAATACTGTTTAATAGATGAAAATAGAAGGATTTGTAGTCCCAATCCTTGAAAGAGTATTAGTTAGTCAAGGTAGTGATGCTAAGGTCTAGTATGAACTCCGCTAGTATACTAATTGGGTTCGACCTAAGGCGAATTGCTTCCGCGCCAAGAACGGAAGACTATGCTGTAAAAATGTCTTCTGAGGAATGGGCCAGACCTGGTAATTTGAATCATAGGAGCCGGTAATCATAGATACAAAATTGGTAAAAAGAGGCATATTTATTGTTGAACCAATTCTTCTATCTATGAAGAGGGATAGAAAAGATAACCGCCTACTATTTAGGTGGCACCAGCGAGATCCAGCTAAGGTAAGGAACCTGTTGAGTCCCATGTTGGTTATAGAACCAATAACTATCCTTTAGTTTCCTAAATCCCTTTTTCCGCCTCAAGTAAAATATAATATCTGAAGTAGTTGATGCTACTGAAAGAGGTATGTCATAACCATAAGTAGTTACTTCTTCCATTTTGACTGTAATAGAGTTCAAGTAGTTGATAGCTCCAATCTAAGTAGTTCGCAGAAGAACCACTACGGCTATAAATCAACTCGTATTAATCAATCAAGTTTGTTAAAAAATTAGCCACCTCGGAAATATAGAGTCCAATCAACAGATCTTTTTCCTCCCTCCTTCCGAATTCCGGAATAGAATCTATTGTTCTCTTTTTGAAACAATTTCTAGTTCCCTTTTAAATTCATGCTTGAATTCATATTCCAAAATTATCCCATTATAATTATCCCACTTTATTTATAAACTTCGTTTATAAATTTACTTCCTTGTTTACAAGTTAAAACAAGTACCATTTCAAAATCTATTTGAAATCCAATTCCTATTTTGGAATATTTTATAACTACAATTATATATATATATATACACATAAATATATAATCAAAAATATATAATCTATTTTCACAGATAAATTTAAACTTTAGTTCCTATTTAATACAATTACAATATTCATTCTAGAAATATTTTTTTTATAAATTCGACATAGTCGAATTCAAATCATAAATCCTTATGAATTTATTTCAATTCAACTTACATTCCAAATATCAGAATAAATTTCATTTTTTCCTTTTCCCAAAACAATTCTCAATTGTAATTCACTTTTTATATACATACTTGAGTTCACATTACCAAATTATCCAATGATAATTTATTTCACTTCTTTTAATAAAATATATAAATACTAATTACCATTTCAAAACTAATTACCTCTTGTAATCATGATTAGCTGCTTAATACGTCTCCTTCTCCCTATACGTTCGAACCTGAGTATGCAAAAAGAACACGCACCATACAGTGCTTCAAAATACTTACCACAATCAAAATGTAACAAACCCGGATTTTCAAAACCAATTTAATTTTTTTGTTTTAGCTATTTTAATGAATTTTGAATATTTTAAATGATTTATTTTAAATAATAACGACTAAAAATTTATTTTAATTGAAGTTAGAATGTATAAATTTATTTTAACTATATAATGAGCCTTAAACGGCGCAACAGTTTGAAAATTCGATTTTAAATTTCAAATGAATGTACAAGATTCAAAATAAATCGGATTTTAGCAAAACCAGAAATATTTGAATCTGTTTAATTATATCTTTCTAACGAATGTGAAAAATCCAGATTTCATAACGGGAATAAAAAGTTATGCCCAGTTGAAAATCCAAAATGGTCGCTATGGAATTTATATATAATTTAATATAATATATAGCCCTTAAAAATAGCCATTTTGCAAACGACCTCCGTATTCGACGAAATCACTTTTGTTGGATCCGGAAGGTCAAATTATTGTTAGTTTCAAATTTCATAATCTTTGGAACTAGTACATGACTGTAGTAAATTTAAATGTGTTTGGTAATTTAAATTTGAATTTGATCGACCAGAAAATGACCAATTTTCAAATGGTCTCCAAACTCGATGAAATTAGTTTTGTTAGTACCGTATCTTCAAAACATAGCTAGATTTATTTTTTGGGAATTTTTGGAGTCAGTATGGGGCCCCGGTAAATTAAAATGTACGTTCAAATTCAATATATATTGATTTATATTTTAATTTTGATGAAAACTGAGAATTGGCTCATAAAACATATTCCATTGTGTTCGGAATGGGGGTATTTAGTTAGGGGTGACAGTCGTTTGGTTTGATTTGGAGTTTGGATCAATAGATGAGTTTTATTGGAAATAAATATTAAATTAATAATATATATACCCTATTTCTAGAAACCCTAATCCTTTACCATTTGCTCGAGCCGCCAAAAAAAAACCGACGGTCAAACCGCTCCAAAATTCCTTTCAATTTTTATCTCAATCCATTGACAATTAGCCTAAGCTTCTGTTGAACGAATTGTAGTATGGGATGAAAGCTTTCAGTTGGTACCAAAATGATCGATTCTCGTTCACTAAATCGCTAGAATCTTCACCCCGAAGTGTTGCCATTCACGACGTGTTCCAGTCCACCAGGGGTGATCAATCGAGATGCGGCAGAGCTTGTGGCGATGTCTGATTGACGTCGCAAAGCCTGTGGCGGCGGCGCTAGTCAACGATGAGTGCCGAGGTTTTTTGAACGATGGGTTTGAGTAAAAGACGATGGAGGAAGAAAGGTTAAGGGGTGAGTTTAATTTAATTATTAAATTTAATTACTTAAGCCTAATTAATAATGTAATTAATTTTTAAAACGCCATATCTTTCTCATACGTGGTCGGAAAAATGCAAACTTAGGTCCGTTGCGATCGTAGAGCCTAGAGCTTCACAAAAAACCGACCGAGTCCAATTTGGAGCACATTAGAATTTCGGGCAAATTCAAATTCAAACTGTTTAGAAATTCAGAAATAAAACTGGTGGAGTGGAAACCGACTGTGATAACTCTTTATCACTCAATTTATTTATAGTTAAATATATACTAGGATGCAGACGATGCTTAGCAGCACCCGACGCTATTTATTGTACAAACCATGGTTGTTTGTGTGGATGGAATGGATTGTATTGTGGTTATTGATTGTACGGTGTTGAATAAAATATTTGAATAATAAAAATATCATTTTTATTGTATAAATAAAATATACAAAATATTCATGTGTTGAATAAAAAAATATCATTTTTATTGTATAAATAAAATATATAAAATATTCATGTGTTGAATAAAATACTTTATCATTAAAAATATAATTTTTAATGTATAAATGAACGACATAAAATTCTTCTGAAATGAAAAATAAATACTCATTTACAAATCGGACGATTTGTTTATGTACACATATTTATCTGATATTGATTGGGACAATATATTTTACATATCGGCCAACTGCACAAATAAAATATGTGTTTGTTGATTGAAACCCCACACTGGTATTGGGACGATATTTGACGTACACTAATCCCAATTGTTTAGCTGTATGTCAATCGATTAGTTGACAGACTGTTGTAAGTGCTAATTATTTATATTTAACGCTTATGCAGTGGTGTAGTGCACTCTGGATGATGGTTGATTGTTTATCATTGTTGTTGTATACATATGATGTATAAAATCCATATAAATAACATTATATGGTAATTGACTGTTTCTGATTCCAATTCAGAAAGAATAATATTTTAAAATAATGAATATTTTAAAATAATCTTCAGTAAAGGGTTAAAATCTGATTTTGATGCCCGATTTTGGATGGACACGAAAATTTTGTAATATGTGAAGCCATATTATTTAGATATGCGCCATTTTGATGCGAATGATATTTGTATTGATTTTATTTACTTTTATAATGAATACCGAAAAGGAAAATATTTCAAAATCTGATTTTTGAAAATATTATCATTTTTATATATTATAATGATATGGAAAATTCAATTTTGATTTGAAATTTAAAATGAAATTAGAATAATTTTAAAACGAATTTATAAACAATTTATAAAATATGTTTTAAATGGAAATTGGTGAAATATATATAATATATATATTATATATATTAATGGCCTGAATAGAACGTGCCGCGCCGCGACCGTTCGCGAATTTCGTCCATTGAATTCAAATTGACATTACGGGAGACTCGTCTGTCGGATTCTCCTAAAACCAGAACCATTGAGTTCGTGTCGAAAAGATATTTCCAACGAATATAAGAGATTTGAAATCTAATAGTTGGATTTGGAATTATGTCCAAATCAAATTTGGAAAAGGTCGCTGTAAGTACAGTTCGATGACTGTTTATGGAAATCGACTGAAAAGGCCTTAATAAAATTATTAATAATTTGTGCAAAATTGTAATAAATGATTTGTTAAGAATTGGGATGAAAAATTCCACGTTTGTAAAGATAAAAATATATTTTTATCAAAATAAACTAGGTATTAACTAGATTTGAAATCTAATAATTTTTAAATAAAATAAATTGGATTTGTGAATTGTTTTAAAGTAACTAGAAATTTCCAACGAACAAATTAGAATGGATTTGGAATGGAAATAATCTTCAGAATATTTTGATATTAGATTCCGTGATTATACGGATATTGTTATGGAAATTTGGAATATATATTTATATTGTTATTTCCAATACTATATATATTCGTTGGTTTTAGAATTTGGTATTGAATATAAGCCAATATAATTTCTATTCAGAGCCTTGTATTTAATATCAAATGGGATTTTGGGTTTGTCGTGAATGGTGTCTTCAGTAACACTGTTCTTAAACCCAGTTGAGAAAAGAATAAATCTTCTAATTAAGATTTAAAGAAGTTTACCAATTAATTAATATTTAATTGGAATTGTATTAAGAATTGGATTTTTGTGTTTATTGTGAACGATGTTTAAATAACACTTGTTCTTCAACCCGATTAACAGTGAAATGTGATTTGGAATTTATAAACCTTTTTATTAAGATTTAATGGGAATTTTCCAAAATAAAGTTTTCCAATTTAATATATATTATTGGAATTAAATGGAATTCTATTTGGTAATAATCGAAGTGAGCTTCTGTGGAGGAAGACTAGCAATATATATGGAATTTAAAAGGCTTGGTTGTTATTCCATTTATATTATCAGTCGGATATGGACATTGATATCGATTACATATATATTGATCTATTTTCCGTGAAGATTCCATTATTAATGAATGTAATTTTGGGTTTATCATGAACTATGTTTTAAATGACATTGGTTCTTTAACCTAGTTAAATACAGGATTTCCTGTTTAACATTGTATTTCAAACTATACTGTTTATATCTGCTAAATATATATCTGTTTGATGGCGGAGAATTTATTCTCTTGCTTAACACCCTTCTCTAAGTTGTACGAGCTTAGAGGTTATATATCGGTAGAAATCAATGGTACGATGTAGATTGTCAATGCAACAAGTTTGATTTCCCAAAGTTAAACAATCATTAATATTGATTTTTGGGAAGATTAAAACTAAGTGGAGTTTTAATGAATCTTTCATTAGATTGAAATGAGAATGTGATAATTAAATTATCAAATTTAGGAAAATGACTGAGAATGAAGTACCACCAGTTTTACTCCAAGCGATAGTTAAATCTTTAATTAGATTTGAACATGAAATGGTAATTAAATTTACCGATAACACCGTGGTGTTAGTTATGGAGTATTACCAGTTTTGCTCCATGGGATGAATAGGTTGGGATTCAGAAATTAAACAAATGATTACTTCTGTAAAGTGCGCTAATCCCGACTAGTTTGGATAAACCTTTATTTGGTTTGAATTGATATCCAAAGGAAGATTAAAGAATAAATTTAAAGAATTTATCTTTGATAAAATTAATGGGAACATTTACCTAATCTTGTGAATATTTGAATAAAAGAATATTCTGAATTGGAATGAGGCGTATGTTGTGTTTGTGTAGAACTTGTTTATTACATACGTGAGTTATTTGGAAAGGCTGGGTTTATACCATTCTGAATAACTGATTCGATGATAAGTCGATGATGAAGACGATGGTTGAAGACCTGGGGTCTTCATGTCGTTTGGATGATTACTGATGTCTTGATTGGGCTGTACACCCAAGACAAGGTAATAAGTGGTGATCGTCTAGACATACTTGGAGATCAACCGGATATGCGAGGACCTCTCTCCTATATTGGACATATGGGACGAGGAATAAGGTGCCTCCGGTTTCGTTCAGACCTAGAACGAACTTGTAAATGGAAGTGTGTTTGACATTAGATTTTATTCTATGTTGATTGATTTCTATTAAATATATATCTGTTTGGTGGTGGAGAATTTATTCTCTTGCTTAACACCCTTCTCTGAGACGTACGAGCTCAAAGGTTATATATCAATAGACATCAGTCACATGACGTGAATTGCTTGTGTGGCATGCTGAGATGCAAATGATCAAGGCTTTTGTTGAGAAGCATGGCTTTGTAGTTGATGATCAAAGCACGGCCTTAAAGGGCATAGTTTTTTGTATAGTGCTATTTTGCGAGCCTCACACCTCGGTGTGAACTAGAAACGGGGGAAGGATCCAGGAAGAACATGCGTTTCTTTTTAGCTAGGAGTGGTGTCATGGTATGGAGCCCAGACATTTTTACTTATGTGGATGATGGAAAGTGAGGTACCTTGGATATCAGTCACTACGGGGTCAACGGATGATATGGTCGACATATTGACCACTACGCCACAAAGGGCGGGGAGACGCATTGTTCAGGAGTTATAATCCTCAAACGTAAGAGAGGACCGACACTGTGGCTCCTAGGTGCAGTTGCGGTTGTAGCCTGAGACATGGTATGCTAGATTGTCTCGAATTCGTTAAGGACGATCCCTTGCCTTGGTTCACAGATGGAAGTCCAACTTCCAATATGACATTGTGCGGTTTTAATTGTAGAACTAGTATGAAGACATGATATATGGTACCCATGCTGTCTATGATTGATACTTTATATTTGAAGTTGTTTTTAACACTATGCACTTATAATAGTATCAAATGATTTGTTTCAAACGTACCAAGCATGTTTGGGTATTATAATGGGAAAACTCTATCCTCCAGCTTGCGTTGCAATGTGTGATGGGACCCGAGTCTTATAATAGCTTCATTTTCCCCAAAAAGTATTGTGTTGTTTGTTTTATGCACTGGTATTCTTGGGAGGAAACCCGTTCCATTTTATACGGTGTGGTCCCTTGATTTGCTTTATTTTTAAAGTAATGATTTAGTAACTGTTTTAGTTCTCACACCAGTCATATGACTAACCTGAAGTTTATTGTTTTAACCTAAACTATGGGTTCCCTTATTCCACATGGGCAGCTATTAGTTATGGTTTTGTAGATATTATATTCACAGGATCCTGGTTTACAATTGGAGCTATATTCGGAACGCTCTGTATCCGTGTATTTCTTACAGTAGTGTTATGTATTAATTTTCCGCTGCTATGTAATGTAATTTAAATCTCTGATATTTTTCTGATGTATATTATTTAGTCATACTCTGTATATTCTGGGACTCTGATGTAATTGTTGTAATCAGCAATGAAATGTTCTTCTATTTGTGTTCTGATATGTCGTGTTCTCAACTCAATCCGGGCTTTCCCGTAAGGGCGAGTTTGGGTCATTTCACAAACCGAGCTCGACCTCCTCCCTCGATTTGCGTTCACAGCCCAACATTACCAGTTCTGTCATTGACCTAAGACTTCCCTAAACGACCTTCATTTCCGTTAATCACGAGTACATCCTCCACCACCAATTCACTAGTTACAAACCTCACCTCCAATATCACCATCCCACCATCGATTTCCATCGCGTCACCCCAAACTCGCCTCATACAGTTGCGATTCTAACTATATATGTGCAAATTTTCTCAACACCGAAGCATCCTAAATCCTTACCGACTACCTCAACTTTGTCGGAGTCGCAAACTACCTGTCATCATTCACAATTTAGTTCAAATTAGTTACCTCGTGCCCAAAACCCATGTTTGCTTTACCGATAATTACAACTTAGGTAACGATTTTATCTGAATGAGTTTGGTTTTGAAGATTAGGGAAAGAGATGACTTCGGATTTTTGGACTGTTGGTCTTTGAATAGAATAATGAAGGCTCTAATTTTAGTTTGATTTCAATTTTATCTTGATTTTTGATGTCACCAAATTCTCATTTTATTTTTTCTTTCTCTCATTTTTCTTTTGTTTGAGAATGAGAATGAGAATGAGAATGAGTATACAAGTATTTAAAGGGAAAGATAATTTAGCATGCATGACAACTACTGGTTTGTCACACACGGAAATGAAATAGCCTGAGAAGCACGCTGTTATGAAGCTTACACGGTAAAGTGGGACTTTTTTATTTTATTTTATTTTTATTTTATTCTACCACTGTTAATCATTAAATGTTTCCTGTATGGACAATCATATACGAACTCTAACCGCGATAAAAATTATAATCCTACAATAATAAAATATTTCGGACACGTTGGAACCAGTTTCGTTGAATTCCGAGATTGTTTGTAAAGTTTCCTTTTAATTTCTCAATGTGAATCGATACGCGTGCTTTAAATTGAGCACGATCACAAAATAACTCCAATTGATATGACATTGGAAATCTAGGCATAGTTAACTATTGTGGATTTCATACAACTAGTTCCATTGAAATCTGAGGTCGATTGAAAATTGACTATTCTTAAGTTCTATATTAAATCGATATAATATAATTTCAATTTAAAATAATCAATTCCTCGATAATAAATTATAGTTATCGTTTATATTCAAATAGAATTTATATTGATTATTTGAATCGTTTTGATTTAGCTTTAACTTTGAATTCAATTATTCTCATTTTCTAATTAATATAATTTGATATATTCAATATTAACCATATTCGATTGTTAAATCCTCGATATAAAAATCCATTTATATTATCAACTCAACATTTAGAACAATATCAAATGTTCAAAATTAATCGACTAAAATCCGGGTCGTTACATTCTTCCCCGTAAAAGAATTTCATCTCCGAAATTATTAAGGTAGGAGAAATAATGCAATCCCATTAACTTTTCAAAATCCACTTATGTTGAAACCCAACATTTCATACTTTACAGCTCTAGTTTCGCACAAACTCTTAATCTTGAGTAATCCATTGATTTCCCATTCCTGTTTCAAAATCCTTCAAATTGAACACAAATTGAAAATTATCTGTTTTAGTTTACAAAAAAAATTCAAAAATATTTAAAAAAAATCTAACTCCCTAAATTTTGGATTTTTTTTGGCATAGTCTACCATGTACGGAGGAGCTTTTGCAATATACCAAAAGAGTTAAAAATGTATACATCGACCCACACTGTCGAAAAATAGTTCATATACCCTAATTTGGAATTTTTGCGTAAGCGTACCTTATATAAGCGTTATTTAAGTGCATTTGCTTAGCGTTTATGCCATCCATGTACCCAAAACTAAGCCAGGCAGCTCCATGTACTTGTATTTACTGAATTTAAACCCATAAGTCTCATAATAATAAGTTTCAATAACTTTCATTCATTAAAATGGTTAAGCACATGGATTCATTTACAAAAAGTCAAACCATGTACGTTTAGCACAAATATGCTAATAAAAGTTCATGTATTTAATTTATACCTCATTTCATTCATATTGCATATCATATATGCTCACGTTCATTCAATCCAAACGATTTACAATCAATACTTTTATATTCAATCTATATTCCATTCGTATGCATTCAAATTTATTCAGATTGATTCTAATTAATTAATTTACTTTCTTTACAACAAACAAAATAAAATTCAATGGATTTTGGAATTATTTGGTTAATAAAGTAACCACTTTTCTCTCTGGTTAATTTTTAATTGATTCCAAATCAATTTATCCATTTCAATCCATTTAACTTGCTTAATTTAAATTAAAATTTCAGAATTCAAATTCCTAGGTTTTTTTATTTCAAATCCTTTAGATATCACATAAATATATAGATGTATATTTATAACCATCTTAAATTCAAATCATTTGAATTTTCCAAAGCAACTTGTTTTTTCCAAACCAATTTCCTTTAGAAATTTTACTATGGTAGCAATCCATCACTTAGAAACTCGAAATTAAATGCAAATGATATGGACATCATCATCTGAATTATTTTCCAGTGACTGAAGTGAATTCATTGCTTTATCACTTTAAAAATCCATCAAAACTGATTTTTATTAAAAATCCTTCAAAATAGAGCTATATTATTTTAATATACTTTGGAAAATTATTTTCTAACTTCTTGGGATTTAAATTCTAATTCCTCGTTTGAATTAAATTCCAGTTTACCTCATTTGTATATATTATTCGTATACAAGTTTTATTTGGTTATATATAACCATTTCAATTTTATAATCTCATTTGATTATAATAATAACCAACATATCCATATACTACAATAATTTCAGAAAATTATTCCTTTTATATCTAAATTGAATTTTAGGTAAAATTATTTCATTTAGCCACTTTAAAACAATATTACATCGAACTCCTCCGTTTAAGTGTTTAGAAACTCCTATCGATGTCGTGGCCTCCCACGATTCAACCAAAATTCATAAGCCACTCGACAGACAAGCCAACATAATATAAAACAATTTTTATATCAACTAACAAATATGTGCTCTCGTATATATACACTAAACTCATCATAGGGTACTACTGACCCTATCTCTAATGAGTAAACCCCATCAAAGCCTAGGTACTCGTTCAAACTATGCTTGGAAACCAAAATGTAATAGCCTAAATTTCCGTACTATTTGAGTTGACTAAATATACCACACATCAAACTGTACAGAAATACAAATCATTATGGGTAAAGAAGAAAAATATAGAAGAAGAACAGAAATACACACAATCTCACATCGTAGTAGATCATATATATATATATATATATATATATATATATATATATATAGCAACCTTTGGAATACAAAATTTAACTGTATATACATACTATTATCAGAGTACAACGTTTTTTCATCATAGCGGAAATAAATAATATATAGCTATAAAATGCTGAAGCCTTCTGCTCCAAGCTCCTCCAAGTGTATCTGAAAAATCCTGACTACTTGACTGCCCGTACAAATTTGGGCACCCAACAGTTTAGGGTAAAAGAAATAAAATAAACTCTGGGTCAGTCATGAGATTGGTGTGAGTAAACACCAACCATTTAGTTTAAATTTTAAAAATCCTTAAAAAAAAGGGATAGTCATAGGACCGATCCACACATAAACACAGATGGTTTTTACCTTACGATAACCCGAAATATTCTTTATATAAAAACTCTTCTGATATTAAAGCAGTGTCTAAATTAAATTAATAGTAATATATTAGAATGCTTGCATCTCATGCTCCACATATAGTATATAATCAAAAACCATAGGGTGCTTATTGGAGAATGGATTTTCAACTATGAAAAGGGATGGAGCCACCTTCCAATAGTGTATCTCTGGAAAGGAACACATAAGCTTCAACAAGAACATCTTGTAACCCGGCCATACATGACCGACCACTCATTCAACTTGAGCGTACCGAATGTATATCACCAATACGGTTGTGACCGGTAACCGTTATTAAAAGCATACAACAACGATAGAATAAGACAAAATTGAATTTTATCTAGATCAGGTGATAATACATCCTAATTGGTATGACCCATATAGCCATGTTGCCTGTCTGATTTTTTTCATTTTCCGGTTCATGAGGCTTAAGGTCACGATTACATTTTAGAAAACCACATTAACTTTGAATGCCATATTGTCAGATCCTCCAAATCACTAATTGACGTTCACAAATATACTCTGGGTGTTAAGCTAAAGGAAGTTTCCTTCTTCGCTACCAAACTTGGTATATTTGAAGAAATCAATGTACCTGACCATCTAGAAATAATCTGTCGAACATTCGTCCATATACTTTGTCCTGGGACTAGACAAACCGAAGGCACCATCCTATCAATTCATCTTAGGCAATCTCTACCTAAGATTAATAGAACAACCCTTGCAATTTACTCTGTCTTCAGTTATCTTTGACATAATTTTATTCGTAATGCTTACACTTATACGGAGTGTTTCTCGGATAATAAATCCAACCGGTTTCTCTGTATTGTCAACAATGGTACTGAATTGGTTAATACTTCGATAGTCGGTGTAACAACCCGAATTCCGACATACCGATTTTTTTCTTCAAAATTCAAATCTATCGAAACTCATGTTGGTTTGCTCTGGTATCCTGCAGAAAAGACAGAGACATAAAATATATCAGAGCTTAGAAAAACATCTCATAGCATAATGAATAAAATATAATGTAATCAAAATATAGCATTACCGTAGTAATAATACTACCTAACTTATCATATCTCTGTCACAAATCTAACCTGCGAGTATGTTATGAGGAGGAGGCCAAAATACAAGTTCTGGTGACAGGATTTAAACTATGCATTTTGGATAATCTTACAGGTATCGTTCAGTTACATTTTCTTGTTTATTAGGTAACGCTTACACACATGTCATACCCATCTACTCCCCAGTGGATTAACCTAATACAATATATATGTAGCTACCCCCAATATTGAGGTACACCCCATGGTACCCCACTCACACGGTCTCCACCATAATGCCTCAGAAATGTATACAGTACCCCATCCTACGCTGTAGTGGTGTGTGGATCTCTGTATAACAACGTTACGTTCCACATATATCTGCCATCGCTATGCTACGTAAATGTACGGACTGCCACCATTGATCGAATCATATCACAGAGTAATACCTCAGAGTCTACGATACACCACCCAGAGCAAACATGAATGTATCTAGACTTTCCCACGTACGTATCGTCAATCGTACTCGATGCCTTAACCGCACATATCCGTTACTGTGCACCGAGTTCCATGGCAGGGTTGTACAAGAAACACGGAACTTGGTCGGGAGTTTTTCCATATCTGTACAGGCCCTCCTTTAAGGGCCTCAAAATACAGATATCCCTTGGGTAAGTTTTTCATGGTTGCTATGACCACATCTCGGCCCCACCTTCAACTAATCATCCACTCCTAACAAACAATCTAATCATCCAATTGGCATCTCCCCTCAACCACCGTGCCTTGATATTGAATGGTGGATGGCGTCTTGGGTTTAGCTCTAGTCTTTTCACATCCTACTGGTTGCCGATGACGGGTACCAAACGATCTACTATCCTTGTTGGTCGTGACCCTTGCCTCCATGCTGAGGCGACCACTGAATCACCCTAGTGTCACCTCGTCACAGCTTTCTGACTGTAAATCTACTTTTGCAGTCAAGTCTTGCTCACTGGGTAGTTACGCGCAGACCCAACCCCTGTGAGCACAGCCCGAACACTGCACCACCATAGAGGATTACCAAGAGCACCTTCCGCGTCCCAGGAAGCCGCGTGCTTCCCCTTCAAGTCCTTTAGAGCCAACAGAATAATCAAATGAACATGCGCTCCCCTCGTGCCTCACGACACCATGATGATCTACCCTGTTGGGTTATTCACCCACAAACGTACGGACTGGTCCAAGCACCTCAGTTTAGTGTGTTATTAGACCCTATGTCTAAACATTCAATCATGCGCTTGCTCTACCTCGTCGGGTTTCCATTTAACTTGGTTATTCCCATTCACATTGACTTCTTATTTAAGTTACCAACTTCCTCTTGCTTATTAATTTCATTCATATAACTTAACCCATTTAAGTTTATTAATAAGCCCACAACATGTTATTCTCTAGATTGTGATCCAAGGTCTGTAATCCACGATCTCTTTATATTATTGTTTGATTTCATAGTTACAATAACATGTTCTACTTAATATGTAATTAAGTATATCTCAATTCACATGTTTTCTGTTTAACATATCACTTATTATTTATGATTAAATATAACTTATTTCATTTCAAAAGTTCGTGTCATTCTTTCTTATTTAATCATAATTCCATCTTATGCTATCACTACTACTTATCGTTGTTTATTTATTAACTTATTTATCTTAACAAAGGTTTACTAATAAGTTTTTCTTCCAATAAATATAACTTATGTTGTCCTTATCCGTAGGTTTCATATTCTTGTTCTTACAAATAACTTAATTTACAATTAAGTACAACTTATCTCATAACAAAAGTTATTCATTTTCTTTATCTTTTATTATGACCTAAGTTATAATTTCCGCTTGTCCCTAGCAAAAGCCTACCTATTATATAACATTCTCATTAATGTAATTTATTTATAACCAGTTATTATCATTCCCCATTCATTCCACTTCTTTTACAGTTGTAACTTTCATTTATTTCCTTATTCATTTCCATTCATCACAATTAGTGCCATTTATCTTTATCCTTTTATATACATATATTTATATATATGCTTATTTACTAAGCCTCTCACATTAAGCCTACCACTTGTGGATGTTAGATTTGCCGAGTAGTTCCGAGTAGACTTTTTCCACAAGTTGACTTAACCTCGTGTCTTAGCACCGTTACATTTTATTTATGCACTAGAACCTTCACATTAAATTAACAACTTGTGGATGCTGGATTTGTCGGGTGGTTCCGGGTAGACTTCTACCACTAGTTGACTTAACCTCGTGTCTAGGTGCGTTACAGTTTCTATTTACTATAAATTTAGGCATATTATTCTTTCCAAATTTTTACTGTAATCTATATTACATGTCATCATATTAATCCCATTTTATGCCGCAAGTTCTTCCTAATATGTAATTAATTTCATCTCAAAATAACATGTGTGTTAGACCAAAAATTGGCACTAACACCCAAATGCATATCACAGATCGCAGAATGAAGAAAATAGTAAATAAAGAGGAGACACACAAAGTTTTTTTAGTGGTTCGGCTGTAGATGTAGCCTACGTCCACTTTATAATCTTATTGTTATACTGACAAATTACAAGAACCAGTTACATGCAAGCACACAATCCGTGTGTTAATTGAGGTTGCAAGTGATTATACATGTAATTCACTTGTTAATTGTGGAGAAAAGAGAAGAATTTGGCTGTTGTAAAGTGCAAAGTCCTTGCACTTCTGTAATGGTGGAAGTAGTGAAGAAGAATGGCCAAAAGATCCTTGAAAATGCCTTCAAATGGTGTATTTATAGCTGTAGAAGAGCTTCTGGGAAGACCGGTTTGTGATGGGGTACGTGGCATCCGATCCGGAAATGTAGGAGTAAGATGTGGCATGAGAATAGGTTAAAACAGTGCGCATATCTGCAGGTCTGGAGATCGGATCGTAGTCACGGGGTCGGATCTTGATGGCGGATCGTGACCACCATATGCACCACGAGTGGGTCCATTTGCGAGCTGAAGAGTTGAAGCTAGGATGTCTCAAGCGGGTCGCGATCCAAAGGTGTACCACGAGCCAAGGGAGGTGATCCGATGAGGGGCGATCCAAGGGTACATGAGCCCTACTCCGATCGTGTGACGCTTCGTTGCTTTATCCAGGAAATTGCCAGATTACACCAGTTTACGAAAACGGGCATAACTTTCAAACCGTAAGTCCGATTGAGCCAAACCAAAGCTCAAACTGAAGCTAATTTGGAGAGCTGCAAGAGTTACGGAGCCAAGCTTCGTAATTGTTGTTTTCGGGCCCAAAAGAGGTCATCTGATAGAAGTTTCGGGCCTTTCTTTGTTCGTGATGCGACTTTGACCAAATCACTACCTGTCTTCTGATGTTATTCTCCATATCCGAGCGCGATGCTATCCAGATATTCAGTGTGACAGCTTTTACCAAAAAGTGTGTCAACATGTTTGCCCCCCAGAACATATCTTACTGGTTGAAGGAAGATGTGTTCTGGATAATCTAAGAGATCCATACTCCATAATGCGACGATCACGCAGGATCGTATTAAGGCTAGAAAACCGACGATTACACGGGATCGTATTAAGGCCAGAGAAATCCAAAAAGACCAGAAGTTTGTACTTGCAAGAAGATAAAACAAACAGTGCAAGAATATTACCTAGATGGCCCTACAGGAGTAAACCATCCGAGGAGATGTTAGAGTGGTTCCAAGACGGCCTTACCGGAGTAAGACGACGAAGGAAATGCCATGAAAGTTCCAAGACGGCCTTACAGGAGTAAGAAGACCAAGGGAAAGCACATGAGGTTCCAACACGGCCTTACCGGAGTAAGACGACCAAGGAAAAGCAATGAAGGTTCCAAGACGGCCTTACAGGAGTAAGACGACCAAGGAAAAGCAAATGAGGTTCCAAGACGGCCTTACTGGAGTAAGATGACCAAGAAAAAGCAATGAAGGTTCCAAGACAGCCTTACCGGAGTAAGACCACCAGGGAAAAGCACATGAGAATTTGTTTATACTGGACGGATCCAGTTAGGAGCCGGAGCTCATGTTTGTACTAGACAGATCCAGTTAGGGGCCGAAGCTCAATGTTTATACTGGACGGATCCAGTTAGGAGTCGGAACTCAATGCTTATACTAGACGGATCCAATTAGGAGCCGGAGCTCAATGTTTATACTGGACGGATCCAGTTAGGAGCCGGAGCTCAATGCTTATTACTAATTCATGAAAATGCAACGGTCGCTTGCTGGACACGAGTGGAGACTACAGGTCGGTTCTGTGCGTATGGGCCAATGTTGCCGCGCATATTACATGCGTTGAAAACAAAGAGGGGCGAGAAGTCGCCTAAAAGCCTAAAAACATGAACTACGGACCGGAGTCCGGTAAACTGAAGTGATCCGCTGAATGGGATCAGTTGATAATAATCCCGCGATTGCTCGATCCAGGATCATTCCCTCTCCGGGGAGTCGGTGGTGGCAGCACAGGTGTGAGCGCTGTTGATTGAGTGATGTACTCGGGTAGTTCTCCTCGCCTGACCTAAGCCTCAATAAGGTCACGCAAATGTCTGCAGTCATCAGTTTTGTGACCGTCCATGTCATGAAATATGCAGTGTCTGCCAGAATTGCGTTGTGCTGGTGTTGGTTCTCTCTTGGGAGGCCTTGGAAAAGAGGCAATACCCCCTGTATCTACGTAGATATTGCTCAGGGTGTCATTCAGTTCAGTGTATTTGTCGTATCTGGACCCTCTCCGGGGTGGAACATTACGATCAATCTTTGCATTGGCTGCTGCTTTGCCTTTTCCAGAATCAGATAGTTCTCCATCTTTGAGCATGTTGACTTCGAGGGTTTTCTTCTCGGAAGTTGCATCTTCTTCCCGCAGAAATCTATCTTCTTAAAGGTAGAATTCGCTGAGATTTCGTGGTGGATCTCGGTACAAAGACTTTTTGAACTCCAAGTTATCTAGAACACCGGATACTGCTGCCATCAGTACCATCGATTGTTCAGGGCGATCCACTGATGCTGCGCAACGATGAATCTTTCCAGGAATGAAGCAGAGTTTCTTCGGGCCTCTGCTTGATTGTAGTGAGTGACATGACGTTCCTGGGTCGAGCGATGTGGACCCGAAACTGTTCAAGGAAGTGAGTGACCAACATATTCCAACTGTTGATCGATTCCGTCTCTAGCTGCCGAATCCACATAGCTGCTATATCAGTCAGAAAGAGGGGAAAACACTTCGCCATGACGTTTTCTGATGCCGATTAAACTTCCATATGTCGTTTGTAGCGCATGAGATGCACGGTAGGATCTGTCCTGCCGTTGTAGGGCTCCAGTTTCGGAAGTTTGAAATCTGGGGGATTGCGAATTTTTGATTTCCTGAGTGAATGGGGTTGTGATTGACGTCATTTACGTCATTCTGATAAGTGCGGCCTCTCGTGAGGCGTTGGATCAGATCAGCAAGTTGATTTCCTTCAAAAAGCTGTTGCAAACTGCCAAGATTAGAGCTGGTGCCCCCAGCGTTGAGTGCAGGAGAAAACGGAAGATGGTAAGGTGTCGCCTGGGGATCGTGGCTCGCGGATCGTGGATCGAGGGGAGCAACCCGACCCGGTTCGAGGGGAACGGTTCGTGAGGTAGGTTCGTGAGGCCGGATCATAAAGCAGGGGGGCGATCCGACTGGGTCTTGGAGGTAGATCACGAACCGTTTGATGCTGTTGAGGAGCAGGAGCTCGCAATCCTTTGTCTATATGAACCTGAGCTGAAGTAGGTCGCTGTGCATTTGCAGTAGGGAGTGGGTTACCCCCGAGCACTGGTGCTGGCGGGTCGTGGGTCGCTGGGCCCGACCCGATCTGATTGTGGTTGCCTGGGCAAGCCGCTTCAGTGGCTCCGTCTCCAATGGCTTGAGCGTTGATGCTCGGCCTGCCATCCATCCGAACGAAGAATTGGTTGATCATCTCTTGTTGTTTCTGGAGGAGATCATCTTGCCTTGCCATCTGATCTCTAAATTTAGCGAGAACACCATCCATCTTATCTTTGGTTACGTACGCTGATGGTTTTCATGAGAGGAAGCCTCCTGGCTCGCCTCGTTCCTTGTGCCTTCGGCGTCAGCATCGTCAACATGAGTGGAAGTTCCAGTTTTCTTCCTTTTGTTCGCCATTGAGTTTCCTTTCAAGCTAGAAGTTGAAGTTATCGTGTTCTCCTTCCTGGTGCGCCAAAATATTAGACCAAAAATTGGCACTAAACCCAAATGCAGATCATAGATCACAGAATGCAGAAAACAGTAAATAAAGAGGAGACACACAAAGTTTTTATAGTGGTTCGGCTGTAGATGTACACTTTGTAATCTTATTGTTATATTGACAGATTACAAGAATCAGTTACTTGCAAGCACACAATCCGTGTGTTAATTGAGGTTGCAAGTGATTATACACGTAATTCACGTGTTAATTGTGGAGAAAAGAGAAGAATTTGGCTGTTGTAAAGTGCAAAGTCCTTGCACTTCAGTAATGGTGGAAGTAGTGAAGAAGAATGGCCAAAAGATCCTTGAAAATGCCTTCAAATGGTGTATTTATAGCTGTAGGAGAGCTTCTGGGAAGACCGGTTCATGATGGGGTACGTGGCACCCGATCCGGGAAAGTTGGAGTAAGATGTGGCATGAGAATAGGTTAAAACAGTGCGCGTATCTGCAGGTCTGGAGATCGGATCGTAGTCACAGGGTCGGATCGTGATGGCGGATCGTGACCACCATGTGCACCATGAGCGGGTCCATTTGCGAGCTGAAGAATTGAAGCTGGGATGTCTCAAGCGGGTCGCGATCCGAAGGGGTACCACGAGCCAAGGGGAGCGATCCGATGAGGGGCGATCCGAGGATACATGAGCCCTACTACAATCGTGTGACGCTTCGTTGCTTTATCCAGGAAATTGCCAGATTACACCAGTTTACGGAAACGGGCATAACTTTCAAACCGTAAGTCCGATTGAGCCAAACCAAAGTTCAAACTGAAGCTAATTTAGAGAGGTACAAGTGTTACGAAGCTTAGCTCCGTAATTGCTGTTTTAGAGCCCAAAAGAGGTCATCTGATAGAATTTTCGGGCCTTTCTTTGTTCGTGATGCGACTTTGACCAAATCGCTGCCTGTCTTCTGATGTTATTCTCCATATCCGAGCGCGATGCAATCCAGATATTCAGTGTGAGAGCTTTTACCATAAAGTTTGTTAACAATGTGATCTTTAAATCATGTAATTATTCTTATTTAATAGTAATTATTCCAATTTATACAATTAAGGGTTCAAGTACATAAATGTCACATGTAAACATGTAATTAGAACAACAGTAATCACTACACATATTTTAACAAGTTTACATTTCAACATGTGAACATTTCAGCAGATTAAATGTTTCAATATATGAATTCTCCAACATATTAATATTTTAACATATTAATATTTCAACATGTCATGTTAGCATTTCAACACTTTTAATCATTCTAGCAGATTTACATTACATATTAAATGGGGAATGTCAAACGGTAATATACCATTATCAAAAATGATATAACTTAAATCCACTCACTTAATTTTCTTTCCAAATCCTGAATCTAGTCCAAATCTAGCATCCCCATGGTTCCCCTAATTGGATTTAGAACCTAACAACCATGGATCCACAATTCTTACTAAAAGAAAAAAGGGAAGAAAGAGGAGAAAACTGAATAGACCAGATCCAAGAATTTACTTTGTTTCAAATATGATTTTAAACACCTTTTTATTAATATACATTCTTTTCCTCTAGATCTTGAATCAAAATTTTCCTAAACTAATTATTCTATTTTTTTGAAGAGATTTAAGGAGGAGAAAGAATGCAAGAGTATGGATTTTGTAACACCCCGAATTTTAGTTAATACTAAAAATCACTAATTACAGGATAAATAATCTCAGATGTAGGAATTGGGGGTAACGGGCTGCGTTATTGCGTTCGTCTCGGAAAAATACGTGAAATAGAGTCCGAGTTTTCGAGAATCGGAGTCCGTATGGCCCGGTTATGGCCCAAAGAAGTTTGCAGAAAATTCAAAGATAAAAACAGATTTAGAAATTTAAATTCAGATTTAAATTTAGAACCAGCGGGGCCAGGCGGGAGAATTCCCGCCTTGACCATGTCGACAGGGCTGTCGACAGGCCTGTCGACAGGGGGAGTCGACTTGCTTGTCGACTTGCCTGTCGACACGGCGTGTCGAACCAGGGTGCTTGGGTGCACCAGATCTGGTTTTCTGGCTAGGGCTGGGCTGGGTTCTAGAGATTTCCTAAATCTAACGGACCTAATCTAATTTAGGGTTAATCTAAGGGCCTAAAACACTCTCCTAATCTATAAATACACCCTAAACCTACCTTAATCCATACTAAAAATAGAAATGAAGGCCTCTTGCCGCCAAATTAAATCCTAGAAGGAGTCTCCACTAATCTAAGAAGGAAGTTGCAAGCTAATCCCTCTCAAATCATTCTCTAATCATCACCATCTTAATATTTAACAACTAATTCCACTTCATAAGTGGGTTAATCTTGGTTTTGGTGAGTTTCTATCACTTTAACATCAATTGTTAAAGTAAGTAGATTTGGTGTAATGAGAATTATGGTCTTAAATGCGGATTAATGAGTTCGAATCATTTATAATGATATGCTACTCTATATTTTCCTATGTTTATGCATAATTAATAAGTGGGTTTGTGCATGTTTGATAAGTTGGTTTATGCATGCTTAACAAGTTGGTTTGTGCATGTTTAACAAGTGGGTTTATGCATATTTAATAAGTGGATTTATGCATGTTTAACAAAGTGAGTTATGCAAGTTATATGCAAGTTATGTATATGCTTAAATGCAAGTTTAACATGATTTGCAAGTTATGAATGCTTATGCAAGTATATGAATGCTTATGCAAGATATGTATATGCTTAAATGCAAGTTTAACATGATATGCAAGTCATGCATGCTTATGCAAGTATGTGAATGTTTATGCAAGTATGTGAATGCTTATGCAAGTATGTAAATGCTTATGCAAGTATGTGAATGCTTATGCAAGTTATGTGTATGCTTAAATGCATGTTTAACATGTTATGCAAGTTATGAGAATGCTTATATGCAAGTTCAACATGTTATGCAAATCATGTGTATGATAATATGCAAGTTTGGGGTTATATGTAGTTGGGTTAATATATGCTCATATATGCAAGTTGACATCCTCTTAACCCATGACAAAGTTGTATGCTAAACCCATGATATTTGTGATGATCTTCCCCTTATTTATGTCATGAAATGAGAACGATTTACGTGGGGAACGATGGGGTTGGTAAATATGTTAATGAATGTATGATTGGGTATGATTAAGCATACCATAAAAATAAATTACCATAAGTGGGAATTTACCTATTGAGTTAGGTCTACCCCATAGGAATTTACCTATTGAGTTAGGTCTACCCATGTTATAGAAAACTTGATATTAATTAGGGATAATTAATATGGGGGTGATTAATTAGGTGTAATTAATCACTAAGACACGAGATTGGACTCATTTGTAGTGTAAAACTGCCCGGACCCGACCGGCTTAACCAGCTGCTACAAATGTCAGCCCAATGTGAGAGGTCTTAGCCATAAATTAAATACGTGATTAAAGTAAAGACACGAGGTTAGGCTCTGTTATGATGTAAGACTGCCCGGACTCTACCGGCTTAACCAGGCGGTCATAACAGCCAGTCTAATGTGGGAGGTCTTTATGGGAGATCACGGTCTTAATTAATTAAGAAACACTTAACCATATTAGCATGTAGTGGGACATGAGGGGTTAAGTGGGTGCCTTGGGTGGCATGTGGAAATTTTGTGGTTGCCTTGGGTGGCATGTGGAATCTAGTGGGTTGCCTTGGGTGGCAATAGAAAATACGATTAGAATACTTAACCAAGTGGAAACATGTAATTAAACATGATTAAAGGGTTAAGTGGGATACACTAGATATATGACAAGCTTAGGTGGGTAGCTTGTGGGGGCCCATTTCAACCAATATCCCAAACGTATCTTTGTGGGCTCGACCCATGTCGAGTGACGGGACACGCATATTGGGCTTGATTATAAGAGGCCAAAACGGGTTAGCGGTGGCAACGCAAGTCCAACGGGTTTCATATGCGTGTGTGGGCCCGGGCTGGTAGATAAGCCGTTGTTGCATCGTGTAGATATAAAGCCGTGCACCGTTGATAGTATTGGGTAGCCACTTTAGGGGAGTGATACACCCCACTGTGGGACCAGCACGGGTATCTACGGTAGGGAGCCGATCGCTGGGGAGTAGTGGGTACACCTAGTAGAGATAGGGGCAGACGGCACCTATGTAGGGGTACACGAAACTACTGGGTAAAATTACTAAGTACACCTAGTGGAGATAGGGGCAGACGGCACCTATGTAGTCAGCTAGGGGTGTACGAGACTACTGGAGAAATTTTCTAAGTCCTTGGGAGGGATCAACCTTTAAGTAGGAATGACTGGTGTGGTGCAGTTAGTAATTATCCTTGGGTGGGTAGATGCGTCCTTACGGTTATCTTAGTTTATCCTAAGTCTACCAAGCTGCTTAGTGTAGCCATTCATCCCCAGACATTACCGTGGGTCAAGTTTATATCTTCTCTGGTTACTTTAATGATTGTATTGTTAAAGTTATAGGACTCGCTCAGACTTATGTCTGACCCCGTTGTTTTTATCTTTTTTCCCAACCCTCAGGTCCTACGGTGGATCCTAGCAGTAGTGGAGCTTGATCGGATTGCTGTTCCAGTCTTTAGGAGCTTGGATAGATGTAAAGCTCCAGTTATCCAGTTATCTTTCCTTTTGTTCTGGCTATTGTATGAGAGAGTGGGATTATGTACTTCTTTATTTTGACGGATATTGTACTTGGATTTTATCGTGGTTTTATGATGTAACCAGACATGTTTATTTCCGCTGTTATGAGATGATGTTTTAAATTTTCAAGTACTATTTATATCTGTCTTGTTGTAATTTTTCTGTTCTATATTCACTAAAATACTCCACCGATGCTATGGCATTCCCTTAGTGAGTGACCATAGCGGGCGTGGGGTGTTACAGATTTCATCTTAGAAATATGAGATTTAGGCTAGGATCTACTAGCCTATTTATAGGTGTTCAGGATCTTATCATTCATGCAGCACTGAGTCAACATCCGAACTTGGTTAGGAAAACAGTCCAGATTCATCGATGAATTTGGTTGGATCTTGGGTGGGTCGACCTCCCATGGGTCCCACGAGTTTCTTTGGCGTAGAAGTTTAATTTTTGAATGTTTGAATTTCTGGAATTTATTTAACTGTTATATTTACATATAATCTCCTTATATGTATAAAAATCTTCTAATAACCATTTTACATGAATATATATATGCACGACTTCTGTTTCGTTTTCAAAATTCAAATGGTGTTGTACCGTTATTTAATTCTTGCCATATTTCTTTGATTACATCCTTATCTTGAACTTTATATCTTGTATATATATATTTCTACACATATATACACGTATATTTACATATACATGTATACATATATTTTTCTACACTTCCTTATATGTGCATTTATACATATTTTCTCTTTAGAACATGTGTTATTTTATCATTCCCTTTAAACAAGAATATGACGCCGGTTGGGATTGAACTTTGTACCTCTTGTATGCAAGCCACATGCTCTAACAAACTGGACTACTAAGGCTATTGTTAACAATGGTTAGAGCAATGGTAGTTATTGTTCTCTTCTTGTTTCTCTTTTATTGTTAACGCATAATATTTGTAAATTAGTGCATGCAACATATTTACACTACATGCAACCAACCCTTTCTTTCTTTTAATGTATGCATCGCATTTTTATTTAC